>CABHPR010136282.1:0-23818 GCA_902168415.1 Peromyscus melanophrys
CAGCTTCCCTTACTAGTACAGTGGTTGAAGCTATGACATGCAAACAGAATGATCAACTGGAGGCCACTGGATCCAGACACTTAGACAGATATGTTATAGGTCTCTGTCAAAGTCCCAGTGTCTGAGTTAAAACACCCTATGCAATGACCAACTTCTATGGATGAAAATGTACAATGATTTAGTGACATCAGGTGGGGCCAAAGTTGGGGCTGGGGATAGAGACTACTTTAGTTCTTGAAAAGCTTGTTCCTCGGTTTCAGTCCATTTCAAAGGCAGGTCTCACATAGAGGCAGAATAAAGAGGATGAGCTATTTCAACATGCCCATGAGTGCAGAGTTTGCAATATTCTGAAGCCCCACACACACACAGAAATTCACATACTGGCTTCTTGGATTGGGGAGTGGGGATCCAAAACAATGTTTTCCTGCTGAGCAGCACTGAGAGTTCTCCTGCCAGTTCTCCTATCTTGAGCTAGCTTGTATCCCAGATAGGAGACTCTGTCTAGCAGAAATGAGCCTTTCCATGGAGACACCGTATCCCAATATCTGCAGCAACTGGAGTAAGTCCTTAGTAAAAGGCTGTCTTTGTGACTGAGAATTCTATGTCAGTCTGAGTAATGTAAAATAGCTTAGTATTGTTTCTATATGTCATAATTATATAGCTTAAACATAAATCATAATGTCGATATGGATGCCCAAAGGTGTAAAACACACTACCAAAGGGTGTGGAAGGAATCCCACAGCTGTTCTTATTAGGGAGGCATAGCAGTGGCACCTGAGAAAGTTATAGATAGAATGTGATGGTATTGTGTTCCCCAAAATATTGTGCATGCTAATAAACTTATCTGGGGTCAGAGAACAGGACAGCCACAATATTAAACATAGAGGATAGGCAGTGGTAGCACACGCCTTTAATCCTAGCATTCCAGAGGCAGAAATCCCTCTGGATCTCTGTGAGTTCAAGGCCACATTGGAAACAGCCAGGCATGGTGACACACGCCTTTAATCCCAAGAAGTGAGCCTTTAATCCCAGGGAGTGATGGCAGAAGGCAGAAAGATATGTAAGGTGTGAAGACCAGAAACTAGCAGCATTTGGCAGGTTAAGCTTTCAGGCTTTCGAGCAGCAGTTCAGCTGAGATTCATTCTGGATGAGGACTCAGAGGTATCCAGTCTGAGGAAACAGGATCAGCTGAGGAACTAGCAAGGTGAGGTTGGCTGTGGCTTGTTCTGCTTCTCTGACCTTCCAGCATTCACCCCAATAACTGGCTTCAGGTTTGATTTTATTAATAAGAACTTTTAAGATTCCTGCTACAGGAGACAGCTGGTTTCCACAGCCAGGGACTCTATAGCTTTTCCAGGTGGGACTTCCCATCAGGGAGTCATACACCTGTTGGGTCAACTTGTCAAACACTAGTTGTCACCTGCTATATACTTCCATGGCCCTCAGCTCCAGGAAGTGAATGAGTGTGAAGAGAAAGTCAGTTTTCTTTGGGGTGGTACACAAGTGTGCTTCCCATACTACAGTAGATAGCCTGACACACATGTACATGTGGACAACACTTATTCCACTCAGTAGGGTCTGATACATCTACAAAAGAAGATCTGAAACTCATTGCACTTTTGCTTGTTGGAGTTGAGACCTTGGGTCTCTTCCAGGACTAAGGACCTTTGTTCACGGCTAGTTTTTGAGGATTCTGCTCATAAATGATTGACTCAACTGTGACCTCCAGATCTCTTTAGATGTTCAAAAAAAATCCTTTGACTATTCAGAATTTTCACAGCCACAAATGTTAGCAAAGGAACTGCAAAACTGGACCCTCAACTATAGTACCAAATTTCCTTCCCCTCCCTTAGAATGTTGGTACCAGCCCCAGGACAAAAGCAAAAGAATCTAGCAGGAAATTAAAGGTGCCTTTCTCGGTGGAGAAGGGTCCAAACATTACTGTCAGTGCGGAGAGACCCAATAGCGAAGTGGGAAAGATTTTTCTGGATTGAAGAAAAACACTAAGAATCTCTGGTCTTAACAGAGGTGGAGACGGATAAAGAAGTGTGTCATTCATCTGCACCTGAACCTTAGCACATGTGAGAACACTCTGAGAATGATAAAATAGTAGAGTTGATTCAGGCCTAAATCTTATACACTCCAACTGCTGATAATGCTATGCCACAGGAGCAAAAGTTATTTGAAATTAAACTGCACAATAATAAAAACAAAATAAAAGAAAGACCTGAAGTTTGGGAAGAGAGGAGAGGAAGGACCCAAGAAGAGTTGGAGGGGGTAGTAAGAGGTGGATTTAATCAAAACAGAACATTTATATATAAAGAAAAAGTGTAATGTTTAAATACAAACTAATGGAAGAATAATGCAGACTATGGCAGACCTGCTGCCATGATCAGCTCAGGGTAATAAAAGGAATGCCTCAGAGTAGTGAGGGATAGGAAACTTTTTAATCTCAGGGTATTTAGGAATAAGTTTTAATCTATCTCTGACTAGTGAAATAAGGAAACACACATGCTTTCTGATGATAACTTTCTCTTTTACTTCATCTTAAGAATACATTTGACTCTGTCTCCACACAGCTACATATCTCCACACTGTTGCATACAGCTTCATATATTATCATATATACATATTTTCACATGGCTACACATCTTTCTTTTACATACATTACTCTTGTACATATCTTTCCTATATAGCTTCATCTTCCTTGCCTCCACACAGTTGCAAATCTCCACACAGTCACAGCTAAACATCGCATTTGCATAGCTCTCTCACCATACAGCACTTTGCACAGTTCCTAGGCACAGCTCCTCTACATACAGCTCTCTCTCACACATTCACTCACACATCTTTCTTTTCCATTATTCACTCACTCTTCACTCACTCTTTCACCCACTCACTACTACCTCATACTTCGTTCATGCTCCTTCTTCTTCATCTCTCACTCAACACACACACACACACACACACACACACACACACATTCACTCACATTCTGCAGCAGCTCACACACAGCTCTACGTAGCCGTCTCTCTCCACACTGCCACTGCTGCTCCCTCACAGCCAAACTCTGGACAATTTTACGTTACGTTTTCAGACCCCATTCTCAAAACACAAGGTAAGTCACATAGTTTCACTTAGAATAGTAATGTCACATTGACCCATGCACTTAGCTCTAAGTTGGTGAAGAATCCCAGACAGTAAGTAAATGGATGGCTGAACTTTGAGCCTATAGCATCAACTGAGACTGAGACTATGCCCAAAAAGTCAATTACTGAAACTTGCCTGAGACAGAGCCCGCCAGAACCTGATTAGACTAAGAGGTGAGTCTTTATCCTCATACCAGAACACCCCAGCCCCTAGGCTTTGGGCCCAGGGGCACAACCCTGCACCCCCACACCACCACCCATTGCAGTTCCAGTTTCAGGCCAGTAGGCAGACCTCCTGCAGACAGGTCAGACTACCACCATCCCCCATCAGACCCTGTAACCCACAAGCCCCACCTCTCCCAAATCCCACCCACCCTCCAAGACTGCAACTGTTCCCTGAGACAGAGCCAGCCAGGACCCAATTGGACTAAGAGGTGAGTCTTTGTCTAGGTGGGGCCCAGGGGCACAACCCTGCACCGCTACACCACCACCCATTGCAGTCCCAGTTTCAGGCCAGCTGACAGGCAGACCTACTGCAGACAACTCAGACTACCACAGTCTCCCACAAGACCCTGTAATCCACAAGCCCCACCCCTCCCAACCCACCTATGCACCAAGATTACAGCTACTCCCTGAGACAGAGCCCACAAGTGCCAATTGGACTAAGAGCTGCTCCCTGAGACAAAGAGTCCATCAGCACAGACTAGACCAAGAGCTCCCACTGGACCAAGAGTATTGATCAGACCAAGAGAGCCTCCCTCAGACACAGACACCACTTGCATCAAGTAGAGAAAGAGATGGGTAGACACCAGTGCAAAAATACAGTCAACAACATAAAAACCAATATGGTTCCATCAGAACCTACATCAGAAAGACCTAAACATCCCAACATAGAAGAAACAGAAGAAATCAAACTTAAAAATGACCTTAAGAAGATGATAGAGAGAGCTCCCATCCGGACCAGAGGTGAGTATCTGGGGTCATACCCAGGGAGGCCTGCCCCTAGGAACCATCCCTGGGCACCAGCCATTCCCAGGGAAGACCTGCCCAACTTGGCCCCAGTTTCTGGCCATCAGGCAGGGACCCTGCAGGAAGGTTCTCCTTCCGCAAGACATCCCGGCAGACCCTGCAATCTACACGCCCTGCCCCCACACCCATCTGCCCAAGATCCCCGCCACTTCCTGAGATTTAGTGACCAGCACCCAGCTCTCATCTGGCCCAGAGAGCTCCCATCTGACCCAGAGAGCTCCCATCTGGCCCAGGGAGCTCTCATGAGGCCCAGAGAGCTCCCATCTAGCTCAGAGAGCTCCCACCCAGCCCAGAGAGAGAGCTCTCATTGGATAAAGAGCCGTCATTGGACTAAGAGTAAACTCAGAAGACAGGGAATCTGCCAGCCCTGATTAGACAAAGAGTGGCTTTCTGAGATGCAGAATCTGCCACCTCTCATTGCAACAAGAGAGGCTTCCTGAAACACCGAATCTGTCAGCTCTGTCTGGAACAAGAGCCCTGATAAGACCAAGAAAGAAAACAAGAGGAGATGGGCAGATGTCAAGGTAGAGTTACATACAACAAAATAAAGAGCAATACAGCATCACCAGAACTTAGCCCTCCTCCAACAGCAAGACCTGAACATCACAAAATGGAAGAAGCAGAAGAAAGTAACCTTAAGAACAACATCATGAAGATGCTAGAGGCTTTTAAAGAAGAAATCAAAAATGAAATGGAGGAAAAGACAAACAAAAAAGTGGAGGAAATCAATAGAGAACATGAAAAGTCAAACAAAAAATGGGAAGAATGCTAATAAAAAAAAAACTAGAGGAAAAGACAAATAAAGCAGAAGAAAACAATAAATCTCTGAAAGAAAACCATGAAAAAAGCAATGAAACAGATGAGGGAAACAGTCCAAGACCTGAAAAGGGAAACAGAAAAAATGAAGAAGACACAAACAGAGGGAATGCTGGAAATAGAAAATCTGAGTAAACAAACGGGAACTTCAGATGCAAGTATAACCAACAGAATGCAGGAGATGGAAGAGAGGATCTCTGGCATTGAAGATACGGTAGAAGAAATAGATTCATCAGTCAAAGAAAACACTAAAGCCAACAAAGTCATGACCCAAAATGTCCAAGAAATTTGGGACACCATGAAAAGAACAAACCTACGAATAATAGGGATAGAGTAAGGAGAAGAATACCAATTCAAAGGCACAGAAAATATATTCAACAAGATCATAGAAGAAAACTTTCCCAACTTAAAGAAGGAAATGCCCATGAAGATACAAGAAGCCCATAGAACACCAAACAGACTAGACCCCCAAAAAAAGTCCCCTCACCACATAATAATTAAACAACTAAATGTACAGAATAAAGAAAGAATATTAAGAACAGCAAAGGAAAAAGGCCAAGTGACTTATAAAGGCAAACCCATCAGAATAACACCTGATTTCTCAATGGAGACTTTGAAAGCCAGGAGGACCTGGACAGACATAATGCAGACACTAAGAGACCATGGATGCCAGCCTAGACTAATATACCCAGCAAAACTTTCAATCATCATAGACGGAGTGAACAAGACATTCCAAGACAAAGCCAGATTTAAACAATGCTTATCCACAAACCTAGCCCTACAGAAAGCACTAGAAGGAAAATTCCAACCTAAGGAAGTCAGATGCACCCTCAAAAACACAGGCAATAGATAACACCACAGCAGTAAACCCCAAAGAAGAGAAGTACACACACACTACCACCAAAAAATAACAGGAATGAACAATCACTGGTCATTAATATCCCTTAATATCAATGGACTTAATTCACCTATAAAAAGACACAGGCTTACAGAATGGATACGAAAGCAGGACCCATCTTTCTGCTGCATACAAGAAACATACCTCAAATTCAAAGATAGGCACTACCAAAGAATAAAAGGCTAGGAAAAGACTTTCCAATCAAATGGTCTTAAGAAGCAAGGGGATGTAGCCATCCTAATATCCAGCAAAATAGACTTCAAACTAAAATCAATCAAAAGAGATCAAGAAGGGCATTACATACTCATCACAGGAAAGATCCACCAAGATGAAGTTTCAATTCTGAACATTTATGCCCCAAACACAAGGGCACCCACATATGTAAAAGAAACATTACTAAAGCTTAAACCACATATAAAACCCCACACATTAATAGTGGGAGACTTCAACACCCCACTTTCACCATTGGACAGATCTCCCAAATTGAAACTTAACAGAGAAATAAAGGACTTAACTGATGTTATGACTCAAATGGGCTTAATCGCTATCTACAGAACATTCCATCCTAACAAAAAAGAATATACCTTCTTCTCAGCACCCCATGGAACCTTCTCTAAAATCGACCACATACTTGGCCACAAAGCAAATCTCAACAGATACAAAACAATTGGAATAACCTCCTGTGTTCTATCAGACCATCATGGTTTAAAGGTAGATTTCAACAACAACAAAAACTACAGAAAGCCTACAATCTCATGGAAACTGAATAATACTCAACTGAATCACCAATGAGTTATGGAAGAAATAAAGAAAGAAATTAAAGACTTTCTAGAGATCAATGAAAATGAATATACCACATACTCAAACTTATGGGACACTATGAAAGCAATGATAAGAGGGAAATTCATAGCACTAAATGCTCACATAAAGAAGTTGTAGAAATCTCACACTAGTGACTTAACAGCACACCTGAAAGCTCTAGAACATGAAGAAGCAAAGTCTCCCAGGAAGAACAGACGCCAGGAAATTATCAAATTGAGAGCTGAAATCAATAAAATAGAAACAAAGAAAACAATACAAAAAATTAATGAAACAAAGAGTTGGTTCTTTGAGAAAATCAACAAGATAGACAAGCCCTTATCCAAACTGACCAAAAGACACAGAGAGAGCATCCAAATTAACAAAATCAGAAATGAAAAGGGGGACATAACAACAGACAATGAGGAAATTCAGAGAATCATCAGGTCATACTTCAAAAACCTCTACTACACAAAACTGGAAAATCTAAAAGAAATGGATAATTTTCTGGATAGGTACCACATACCTAAGTTAAATCAAGACCAATAACCCCTAAGGAAATAGAATCAGTCATTAAAAGTCTCCCAAACAAAAAAAGCCCAGGACCAGATTGTTTCAGCACAGAATTCTACCAGACTTCAAAGAAGAGTTAATACCAATACTCTTTCAATTGTTCCACACAAAAGAAGCAGAAGGAACATTACCAAACTCCTTCTATGAGGCTACAATTACCCTGATTCCCAAGCCAAACAAAGATGCAACAAAGAAAGAGAACTACAGACCATCTACCTCATGAACATTGATGCAAAAATACTCAATAAAATACTGGCAAACAGATTCTAAGAACACATCAAAACAATTATCCACCATGATCAATTAGGCTTCATCCCAGGGATGCAAGGATGGTTCAACATACGAAAGTCCATCAATGTAATACACCATAAAATCAAACTCAAATAAAAAAACCACATGATCATCTCACTAGATGCAGAAAAGACATTTGACAAAATCCAACATCCCTTCATGTTAAAGGTCCTGGAGAGATCAGGAATAAAGGGAACATACCTAAACATAACAAAGCCAATTTACAGCAAGCCAACAGCCAACATCAAATTAAATGGAGAGAAACTCAAAGTGATTCCACTAAAATCAGGAACAAGGTAAGGCTGTCCGCTCTCCCTATACCTATTCAATATAGTACTTGAAGTTATATCCAGAGCAACAAGACAACATAAGGAGATTAAAGGGATACAAATTGGAAAGGAAGAAGTCAAGCTTTCCTTATTTGCAGATGACATGAGAGTATACATGACGGACCCCAAAAATTCTACCAAGGAACTCATACAGCTTATAAACATCTTCAGCAACATAGCAGAATACAAGATCAACTCAAAAAGAATCAGTAGCCCTCCTATATACAATTGACAAACAGGCTGAGAAGGAAATCAGAGATACATCACCCTTTACAATAGCCACAAATGATATAAAATACCTTGGAGTAACTCTAACTAAGCAAGTGAAGGACCTATATGACAGGAACTTTAAGACCCTGAAAAAAAATTGAAGATGTCAGAAAATGGAAAGATCTCCCATGCTCATGGATAGGCAGGATTAACAGTAAAAATGGCAATCTTACCAAAAGCAATCTACAGATTCAATGCAATCCCCATCAAAATACCAACACAATTCTTCACAGACTTGGAAATAACAATACTTAACTTTATATTGAAAAACAAAAAACCTAGGATAGCTAAAAAAATCCTGTATAATAAAGCAACCTCTGGAGGCATCATGATCCCTGACCTCAAGCTCTACTATAGAGCTATAGTAATATAAACAGCTTGTTACTTGCATAAAAACCGACATGTGGACCAATGGAATCGAACTGAAGACCCTGACATTAATCCACACACCTATGAACATATGATTTTTGACAAAGAAGCCAAAACTGTATCATGGAAAAAAGAAAGCATCTTCAACAAATGGTGCTGGCATAACTGGGCATCAACATGTAGAAGGCTGAAAATAGATCCATATCTGTCACCATGTACAAAACTCACATCCAAGTGGATCAAAGACCTCAATATAAAACCAGTTACACTGAACCTGATAGAAGAGAAAGTAGGAAGTACCCTTGAACACATTGGCACAGGAGACCACTTCCTAAATATAACACCAGTAGCACAGACGCTGAGAGAAACAATCAATCAATGGGACCTCTTGAAACTGAGAAGCTTTTGTAGAGCAAAGGAAACAGTAAAGAAGACAAAACAACAGCCTACAGAATGTGAAAGATCTTCACCAATCCCACATCTGACAGAGGGCTGATCTCCAAAATATATAAAGAACTCAAGAAACTAGACATCAAAATACCAAACAATACAATTAAAAATGGGTTACAGAGCTAAACAAAGAATTCTCAATGGAAGACTCTCAAATGACCAAAAGACATTAAAGGATGTGCTCAACATACTTAGCCATCAGGGAAATGCAAGTCAAAATGACTCTGAGATATCATGTTACACCTGTCACAATGGCTAAGATCAAAAATACAGATGACAGCTTCTGTTGGAGATGATGTGGAGAAAGGGGAACTGTTGGTGGGAGTGCAGCCTTGTACAGCCTCTCTGGAAATCAGTATGGTGGGATCTCAGAAAATTGGGAATCAACCTACCGCAAAACCCAGCAATATCACTCCTAAATATACCGAAAAGATACTCAACCACACCACCAGAACATTTTCTCAACTATGTTTATAGAAGCATTATTTGTAGTAGCCAGAACCTGGAAACAACCTAGATGCCCCTCAACCAAAGAATGGATAAAGAAAATGTGGTACATTACACAATGGAGTATTATGCAGCTGTAAAAAACAATTAAATTTGTAGGCAAATGGATGGAACTAGAAAAAAATCATCCAGGTTGAGGTAACCCAGACTCAGAAGGACAAACATGGTATGTACTCACTCATAAATGAGTGCATAGCAAAGGATAACCAGACCTCAATCCACAACCTCAGAGAAACTAGGTGAAGAAGAGGACCCTAAGAGGGACATATATGGATCTCCCCAGGAAGGGGAAAGGGTTAAAATCTCCTGGGTAAACTGGGAGTGGGATAGAAGAGAGGAGATGGGGGGTGGAAACATGAGGGATCCAAATGGCTGAGTTTGGGGAGGGGTGGAGAAGAAGAGCAATGAAAATGACATCTTGACAGAGAGAGCCAGTATGAGGTTAGGGAGAAACCTGGTGCTAGGGAAATCCCCAGGAACCCACAAGGATGTCCCCAGCTAAGACTCCTGGCAATGGTAGAGAGGGTGCCTGAACTAGGCTTCACCTGTAATCAGATTGGTGACTACCCTAATTGTCATCATAGAACCTTACGTCCAATGACTTATGGAAGCAGATGCAGAGACCCACAGTCAAGCACTTGGCCATGCTCCTAGAGTTCAGTTGAAGAGATGTAGGAGGGACTATACGAGCAAAGGGAGTCAAGATCATGATGGGAAAAACCACAAAGACAGCTGACCCGAGATAGTGGTAGTAGCTCACGGACTCTGGACTGATAGCTGGGGAGCCCACGTGGGACAGAACTAGGCCCTCTGAATGTGGGTGACAGTGGTGTGGCTTGATCTGTTCGTGGGACCCCCGGCAATGGGACCAGGACCTATCCCAGATACATAAATCCCTATGGTGGGATGCCTTACTCAGACTTGATGCAGGGGGAGGGGCTTAGTCCTGCCCCAACTTGGTATGCCAGCTGGTGTTGACTACTTAAGACATGCCTTCCCCTATGAGGAGTGAATGGGGGGGGGTTGGGATGGGGGAGGTGAGGGGGGAAAGAAAAGGGGAGGGTGGGGGAACAGTAGTTGGTATATAAAATGAAAAAAATTTAAATAAAAAAAGAGCTTGTTTGAGTCTAAGGTATTCATCTGTGCAACTGCTGAATTGTCAACCCTCAGAAACCACATGAGGTAATGAGTGATTGCTGTACAAAGATTCTTAGGCATCAGGCTATTGTTCATAATTTACAGAGCCTTTGGTAAAGAGTCACCCATCACCTCCTTGTCCTGTTCTCTAACTCCTTTTAGACACTTCCTTTCCTTACATGGTCTCTGTGATAGTTTGAATGGGAAATGTCCCATATAGTCACAGGCATTTGAACACTTGGTCCCCAGTTGGTGGCATTGCTTGGGGAGGTTTATGGTGTGTGGTTTGGAGAGAAGCTTGAATTAGGATGGCCTCCATAGGCTCGTATGTTTGAATTCTTGGTCCTTGGTTAATGGAACTGTTTAGGAAGGATTAGGAGGTGTGGCCTTGTTAGAAGAGTAGAAGAGGTATGTCTCTGAGAGTGAGCTTTGAGATTTCAAAAGCCCATGCAATCTCTCCCCACTACTTTTTCTTGCATTTAAAGATGTGAGCTTTAAGCTTCTGTTCCTACTGTCATGCCTTCCATTTGCTGCCATAATGGAATCATAGAGATGCTATATGATCCAGCTATACCACTCCTCAGTACATAACTGAAGGAAATGTAGTATGACACAAACTTGCACATCCATGTTTATTATGACACTAATTACAATCCAAGGTATAATAAGCCTAGGTGCCCATCAATAGCTGAGTGTATGAAGGAAATATGATAAATAGATAGATAGATAGATAGATAGATAGATAGATAGATAGATAGACAGACAGACAGACAGACAGACAGACAGACAGACAGATAGATAGATAGATAGATAGATAGATAGATAGATAGATAGATAGATAGATAGATAGATATGTGTATATATATAAATATACACTTGCACACACATACAATGGAGCTTACTCAGCTGCAAGAAAAATGAAATTATGTCACTTGCAGGGAAATAGATTGAGATGAGTTTGCTGACTGGTTGGTTGTTTTGTTTTAAATTTTTATAGATCATGTCTTCTAAGAATTTTTTATATTATTAGGAGAGTTTGCACTTTTAGACTTTTCAGAAATGCTGACTGTGAAGGCCATGGGGACTCTGAATGATAAGCTGAATACACTTTTTTCTTATGAGATAAAAACAAACAATTGTGCTCAGGGGTAGAATAGCATAATTTGATTAGAGATTTCCATAAAGTATTTGCTTGCAGGTGGTGCTATTAGGAAGTAGTAGAAACTTTGGTGATAGTGTCTTGTTGGAAGAAGTTAGGTTACTGATGTCTTGAGAAGATGCTAATAACCTGGTGCTTTCCTTTTTTTGGTTTATTACCCCAGAAGTTAGCAACTTAGGTCCACATTCTGTCTACATTGATGTTCTGACAGGGGAATGGGCCATGAAACCATGGAATAAAACCTCTGAAATTGTGAAGAAAAATACATCTTTTTATATATGATATTTTATTAAATATTTTATTTAATATTCATTCAATGTGTTTGGATCCAATCCACTGCCCATTACATCTTCTCTGGTTTCTTCCTCTCCTATTCTCCCTCCCCAACTTCATGTGCTCTCACTTTTATTTATAATTGTTCACTGTATGTGCATGGGTCTGGGACCACCTACTGAAGCATGGGTAACCTCTCAGAGCTGGCCTCCCTGAAGAAAAGTAGCTCTCCCTCTCCCAGTAACAACCAATTACCAATAACACCCCAAATAAGAGCAGGACTTCATGAGTGTGTCTTCCATCTATTCTGGGACTTGGGTTACCTTGATTTTGTGCAGATATTATCCTTGAAGTCCCAGTGATTTTGAGTTCATGTATGCAACTGCACTGTCATTTCCAGCAAATATTGTTTTACTACATATACTCACTATTTCTGGCTTCTACAATCTCTCTGCCCTTTCTTCCAAGATGATCTCTGAGTCTTAGGGTGAGATATACATATATACACATACACATACACATACACATACATATTCTATCTAGAGCCGAGCACTCCTACTCTGCATATTGATCAGTTGTTCTCTGTATTAATCACCATTACTGAAAAAAGCATCTCTGATAAGAAATAAAAGATGCAGTAATCTTTAGGTACAAAGATGAGAACTTAATAGGCAGTTTATTACTGTGTCCATTTAGCAGAATAATATAGTACTAGGTCCTCCCCTAGGACCTATAATCTATCCCAATCATAGTTTTGGCCCTGTTACCAGTACCAGGAATGGAGTCCATCTTATCAAGTGAGTTTTAAATCCAATCAGAAAGTGGTTTGTTTTTCCCATAAAATTTGTGCAGCCATTGCACCAGTGGGCATACAAACTAACAGAGTTCACGATTATGAACACTTACCAATATGGACGAAGCTTCTGGGTTGGTGCCAGCTTGTTTACCTTATGTCCTATGACTCAGGTGTGTGGTGTCTTCACCAGTGGGTCTTACCATCAACTTCTGGAGGGTAACCAATAGAAATGGCAATAGACTGTAATGTTTAGTAGATTCTATAGGATCTCAATGGCTAACGACTCAAAAGGAAGTAACCCACACCTGGCACTGGGCTTTTTATTTGATAGCCAATGGTGTGTGTGGTGAGCAAAAGAAGCCCTGAGTTTGTAAAATCCTGAGCAAATGTGTGTTATTGACATGCATGTGGCCATGTCAAGGACCCTTGCCTCAGAGCCATGGGGAAATGGCAGAGCATTCCCTGGCTAACCTCAGGGAAATGACAAAGCTTCCCCTCCTAGTCTGGGTATATATGTGAGTAGAGTATGCCAAAAGTGTCCACCATAGCTTTCTCCTCCAAGATATTTATGGCCTAGAGACTGCTCCCCTACAGACACGGCTCCTACTGGGATTAGCTAAAGCTGTCTCCTCAATCCAACTGTGTACCATATACCCTGCCTCCTTGCTTATCTGTATGTAATAATTCTGCTCCTTTGTTCAGCTATATGCAATAACTTCACTCCCTGTTCAACTGTATATAATAAACATGCTGAGCTTCCGGGATGCTGCAGTTTCTCTATCAGAGAGACCAGTCTACCCAACTCTACCTTTTTTGTACGTGTTTCTATGTGTCTGTCTTTTCTTCATTCCCTCACCACCCCATCCCTGGAACTATGGTAGATGTGACACAATGGTGTCTGAGTGAGGCATTATACCCCTATTATTAGGTGACTCCATTTAAACTCCCTTTCTATATGTGCATGTATATATTTTAGGAAGTTTCTACAGTAATAGGTTTCCATATGGTATTTTCAAAGGACTTTTAGTGTTAGTTATTTTTCTCCATACTCCCCCCTCTACCCTGCTTTCCAATACCCCACCCCATCCATCCCTCCTAGTTACTTTATTCCCCTTCCCCTGTTTCTCATCACACGCATTCTAGACCCCTTTCCTTGATATTTCCCCATGCCCCCTTACTAGCTTCCTGTTTTATACGGGCACTGGAGTCTAACACACATACTAAAGATTCCAAGCTAGCATGCACATATGAGACAGAACATGTGGCATTGTCTTTCTGGGTCTGAATTACTCAAAATGATTGTTTCTAGCTCCATCCATTCACCTGCATTTTTTATAACTTCATTTTTCTTAAGAGCTGAGTAATATTCTATTGTGTAAACATACCATGTTTTCATTATCCATTTATCAGTTGATAGCATATAGGCTGTTTATATTTCCTGGCTATTGTGAATAGAGTAGTGATGAACACAGATGAGCAAGTGTAACTCTAGTAGGATATAAGCCCTTTGGGGATATGTCTTAGTTAGGGTTTCTATTGTTGTGAAGAAGCACCAAGGCAATTCTTATAAAGGAAAATATTTAATTGGGTGGCTTACAGTTCAGAGGTTCAGTATATTATCATCATGGTGGAACATGGTGGCATGCAGGCAGACATGGGGCTGGAGGAGCTGATAATTCTACATCTTTGATCCACAGGCAACAGGGAGTAAACTGAGACACTGGGTATGGCTTGAGCATTTGAGACCTCAAAGCTTGCCTCCACAGTGACATACTTCCTCCAACAAGGCCATACCTACTCCAGCAAAGCCACACCTCCTAGTAATACCACACTCTATGAGCTCATGGGGGCCAATTACATTCAAACTACCACATTCCACTCTCTGGCCCCCATAAGCTTGTAACACTATCATAACACAAAATGCATTTAGTCCAACTTCAAAAGTCCACATAGTCTATCACATTCTCAACAATGTTCAAAAGCCCAAGGTTCAAAGTCTCTTCTAAGATTCATGAAATCTCTTAACTGTAATCTCCTATAAAAATCAAAATCAAAAAACAGATCACACTTTCAACATATAATGGCACAGGATATACATTATCATTCCAAAATGTAGGGAAGGGTGTGTAGTGAGGAAATACTGAACCAAAGACCAAAAACCAGCCAGGCAAACTCCAAACTCTGCATTTCCATATCTGATGTCAAAACGCTCTTCACATCTCCAACTCTTTTCAGCTTTGTTGACTGCAATACACTTCTTTCTCATAAGCTGGTTACACTCCCTGTTAGCAGCTTTCCTCAGCAGGTATCCCACGACTCTGGTATCTCTTCTTTCCATAACTCCAGAACCACATGGCTGAAGCTGCAATTTCTGCTGCTTACTGGGGCTGCTACATGGGCACCTCATTCAATTACACTTTCATCGACTTTCTATATTCAATGGTTTCCTTCACTGCCTAAGCTCAGTTCTCTTGAAACTTGATCTGTAGATCAGGCTGGCCTCAAACTCAGAGATCCACCAGCCTCTGTCTCCAGAGTACTAGGATGTGCCACCATACATGGCTCTAAGCTTTTCTTTAATTCCTTTTCACAAGTTGGAAACTTATCTGGGTGGGATCTTGCCCTGAGCTCACCACTCCCTTTATTAGATTTCTTAATCTGTTTATCTCCTTGAATACAGGACTTAGTACTATTCTACTTCCTGGTGCTCCTTTTCTCAAATTTTACATGTTGTATTTTTCCTTGTTCTGCTTGCTTCTTTTCATTATAAATCTTTATTCGAGTTACCACTAATAACCACATGACAGAGTCTATACCAGGCTGTTTTGAGATTTCCTCTGCAAACAGAATTAATCCAAAACTCTTTACTTTAACATCAGGCAGACTCTTTAGAAAAGGGCAAAAAGCAGCCACATTCTTTACCAAAATATCACAAGAATGATCTTTAGGCCACATATTAATATTCTTCTCCTCTTAAACCTCTTGAGCCTGGCCCCTACAGTTCAAATCACTCTCAGCACCACTGTCTTCTATGCCCCTGGTAGTATGGCCCATTATGCAACACTTAAAGTATTCCATTGCTTTTTAACCCAAATCCCAAAGTCCAAATTCCTTCAAACAAAAGCATGCTCAGGCCTATTACAGCAATACCCCACTCCTGACACCAACTTCTGTCTTAGGATTTCTATTGCTGTGAAGAGACACCATGACTCTTTTTTTTTAGATGACTTTTTGTTTTGTTTTCTTGTCTTTTCTTTTTATTATTAAGAAATTTTCTATTCACTTTACATACCAATCACAGATTTCTCCCCCCTTTCCTCTTCCAACTTCCCTTTTACCAAGGAAAACATTTAATTGGGTGGCTAAGAGTTCAGAGATTCAGTACATTATCATCATGGTGGAACATGGTGGCATGCAGGTCAGACATGGTGCTGGAGGAGCTGAGAATTCTACATCTTTGATCTGCAGGCAACAGGAAGTAAACTGTAACAGTGGGTGTAGCTTAAGCATATATGAGATCTCAAAGCCTGCCTCCACAGTGATACACTTCCTTCACAAAGTGTGTCATACCTACTCCAACAAAGCCACACTTCCTAATAGTGCCACTCCCTATGAGCTTATGAGGGCCAATTATATTCAAACTACCATAGGATGTGAGTGGGAGTGGTATAGCTGGATCATGTGGTAGGTCTTTTTCTAGTTGTTTGTGGTGGTGGTGGTGGTGGTGTTTATTTGGTTGATTGGTTGTTGGTTGTTTTTATTCTGTTTTTATTTGTTTATTTGGTTTTTTGTTGTTTTTAGATGATGCACTGATTTACATGGTTGCTGCATAATTTTAGTCTCCCCAGTAGTTAATAAGTGTCTCTCTTTCTCCACATCCATGCCATTATTTGTCATTCATTTTGTTGTTTTTTAAACTTTGACATTCTGATTGGGGTAAGATCAAACCTTAAAGTGTTCTAATTTAGATCTCTCTGATGGCTAAGGATGTTTAATATTTATTAACTGTTTCTCAGTGATTTTTATTTCAACTTTTGAGATCACTCTGCTGTGGGATAGTCTTTCTGCATGCTGTGAATATGTGTTGCTACCATTGTTTAATAAAGAAGCTGCTTTGGCCTATGGCAAGACAGGTTATAACCAGGTGGGAAATTCAAGCAAAGATATAGGAAGAAGAAAGGTGGAGTCAGAGAGATGCCAGTCTGCCACCCAAGGAGCAACTTGCCAGCAGACAGGTAACACCACAGCCACCTGGCAAAATATAGATTAATAGAAATGGGTTAATTTAAGATGTTAGAGATAGCTAGCAATAAGCCTGAGCCATAGAGCAAACAGCTTGTAATTAATAAAAGCCTCTGTGTGTTTATTTGGGAACAACAGCTATGGGACACAGGAAAACTTCCATCTACAACACTCTGTTTAGTTCTATGCCCCATTTTTTTTAACATTTTAAATTCTGTTTAATTTTATACTTTTCAGTGTGGGTCAATCACCTAACAAATATGTGCCCAGAACTTACACTGGTATACAATGCACTTTAACAAAGTTAAATTATCTAGTTTTTCTGGGACATGGCTCTGTGGGAAAGCACTCACCTCACATGTGCAAGGTCCTGGATTTTATCTCCAGCTCTAGATGGGGTAGGGAGATCTAGTTTTTCTGCATTTCTTTCTTTCTTCTTTTCTCTTTCTTTCTTTCTTTCTTTCTTTCTTTCTTTCTTTCTTTATTTATTTATTTATTTATTTATTTATTTATTTATTTTCAAGACATAGTTTCTCTGTGTAGCCTTGGTTGTCCTGGAACTTGCTGTGTAGACCAGGCTGGCCTCAAACTCACAGAGATCCACCTCTGACTCCTGAGTGCTAGGATTAAAGGAATGCACCACCACCACCCAGCTTATTGCTTTTTTTTGTTTGTTTTCTGTATTTAAAACTGTAAGATTCTTTGCTTTTCTCTCCTTCTCTTTCCTATTCTCCAAGTGTTTACTTTACTATTCCCCAAGTCTCTATTTCTGTAAGTCCTACTATCTAAATATTTTTGGTGTAAAGTTGTTAATTCTCTATTTTGGGAAGAATTTGCTTTTATTCTTGGATCATTCTGCCTATGTGTTTGATGTTAACATGCATGCCTCATTTTTAATTGGTTTGTTTATTATATTTTATTTTAAATTTATGTGTATGAGTGTTTTAGTGCATGCATATATGTGTACCACATGTGTGTCTGGTGCCCTTGGAAGTCAGAATAAGGCATTAGACCCTCTGGAACTAGAGTTACAAATGGTTTCCAGTACTAGTAACTGAGCCTGGGTCCCCTGCAAGAGCAACAAGTACTCTTAACTGCTGAGCCATCTCTCCAGACCCTGCTTTTTCCCCTGATGTTTAATTTTTTGAGTTATTTATATATTCTAGAGATTAACCCTCTATCAGATGAATAGCTATTGTAGTGGTTTGAATGAAAATAGCCCTAAATGAAGTGGCATTATTAGGAGGTGTGGCTTTGTTGAAGTAGATGTGGCATTGTTGGAGGAAGTGTGACACCAGGGCATGTGGTGATGTTTTATTTGTGCTGAAATAAACAGAAAGGGGTAACAAAACCCCAGAAATAGACTGCATAATGCTCTATTAACTTTGAATTTTCTCTATGCTAATGAGAAAGGAACAACAGCTGCAGAGAGTCATTAGATAATAGAAAAAAAACTACAGAATTAAATCAGCCTATATACTTTAAAGATGTGCTGACCTCAGAATGGAAACCAGGATATGTGTTACATTGGGGACAAGGTTTTGCTTTTGTTTCTACAGGAAAAGGTAAGCTGTGGATACCATCAAAATTTATAAAGGTTCAATTTGAACAAGAGAGACCTCTTAATTAGAAAAGATGATAGTTCATCAACCAGCATGACCATCCAATTTAAACTAACTTATACCACTAACAAATGCTTTTCATTTAATCAGATATAACTTGTCAAAAGGGAACCTCCCCAAAATTAGGCTTGGTTTTTGTTTTTGTTTTTGTCTTTCAGGAGAACAAAGGCTAAGGAATCTGAAGAACAACGGACAAATGAGATATCTGAAGAAAAAGGACAAATCACCTAGAAGAAATGTCCCAACAAAAAAGAGTAAATTGGCCTATCGGTATATCACATATAAAATTTCTTAAGTCTTTCTAAATGTTTGTTTCTGCTCTTCTCTACAGACACTTAACATAAATTGTCTTTTTGTAGTCCCAGTTCAGTTAAAAATTAAAACTGGCTTTTGAGTTGGAGAATGGCTCTCTCCTTCTCTAAACCCAAGCATGTTGTTAAAAGGAAAATGCAAAATCTCTGTATCATGTCAGAAGAAAGAGTCATCTTCTGATATGGGACAGAAAAAAACCAAGAAATTAAGGGACTATTCTATTGCCACTAATCTAAATTCTTTGGTTCTATTTTGATTCTTTAAACTTTTCTTAAGGTATGAATTTTATATAAAAATTTATAAGATTAACGTATATTTTTTAACTTTTGTTGTGATATTAATGGTCATATAGAGTACTAATTAATTCTAGAAAAAAGGCTTCAATTAGCTGCCTACACATGTTTTTGTGTTCGAGTCTCTATCAATTTTCTGCAGGGAATCATGACCAGGCCTAACAGTGAATTTGGAGTGTCCAGAAAAACAATGGGGCCCCCAACAATGATTCCACATGGACAATAATAATACCACTAAGCTGACAGACTTCACCCAAAGCTTTGGACTACAAACTGCTCAGAACAATTTCGAGATGGCTAGATGAGATGATCCAGCTTCACAGACTCCTCGAACAAAGACTTGAGATAAGCCCTGCACTTTGGCATTATGCAGAGACTGGACAACAAATGATATAGCTACCTCTCCTGGAACTTGACAATTAAGCCAAAAATTTTCTTTTCAGGATCCCCTAAAGATGCCTTCACCCATAAACAGTAGGAAGCAATTTTAAGAACACGATGCCCACATTCCCAAGAGGTGGAGTGGGGCAGGTGGTTTTTGGTCTTTCAGTGGGTTTTGGGTTTGGGTTGGTTACAAGTCGTTGTTGTTGTTAATGGTTAGGAAAAGGGCTAAACAAAGGAGATTAGATTTAAGGTTCTTGTTTGAAAAAAAAGAAGATATAGATAAGAGGTAGATTATTGAATCTACTCTGAAAAAAAAAAGAAAAGCTATAGAAATGATAGAATAACGGGTAGATTATTGAGTCTACTCTGAAAAGAAAAAAGAGAGGATATAGATATGATATAGATAAAAGGGTAGATTATTGAATCTACTTTTAAAAGACAACTACTAGTTTTAAATACTTTACATTGGATTGGATTTTTATATATTGTATACAAATTATATATATTGAGATTGATATTGTTAGAAAATGCTGTATGTTTATTTCTAATCTTGTTCAGGATATTGTATTTATACAGTTCATTTAACAATGTAATGCAATTTGCTAATCTTGAATGTTATTATTACCAACTATTAGGATATAAAGAAATGAAAGTTAATAGTTAGACATTACAATTGAACTTGTAGTCATATTAGGTATGTTTTCAAGGTTAAGCAGAGATATATTTTAGATAGACAGGTCATCTTTCAAACCCTTCAGAGATCTACAGAATATAGCATTTAAAATGTTTTAATAACTTAGAATTTTTTTCCTTTTTTATGACTATGAGACATGTCGGCTCCTGGCAGCACCACACTACTTCAGAGAAGATATGGGCATTGAAGAAACTGCATATGGAGTTAACTTCACTGTGGCAAAAGTTAGCCACTGGGCAACAAAGTGCCCTTGCATCGACTGCTGCCAGTATGCTGTCCAAAATGGACAAACAGGACACAAAACAAAGGACGACCGATCCTTGCCAAGGCAAGTGTGGTTGCAGCTTTAGCAACAGGTATCCTCTGAGGCCAGAACAATATGGCACCATCACTGAAGTGGCCAATGGAAAAGGTACAGTGCCCCTTTCTTTGAAGGCAGCTGAACAGGCAGTGGACCGATGGCTTCTGGTATGCAGTGGAACCATAGCTGAAGCAGTTATTCTTGAAGGAGTAACTACGCTGACAGAGTCTGACCTCTCAATGTTAGACTGGCATTTAATAAAGGAGATGAAGCCATTACTAGGTAATATTTCCTTCTGGGGTCTCTGAGGGAGTTGAAGATTAGATAGTTGTAGTAACAATTTTCCTTGTTAAGAAATTTCAGAAAATAAACTCACTAAGAGGTGTAAAGTGTATAAATTTGAAAGACATTATAACATTAGTTATAACTTTTTTATTTTTTGTTTTCATTAGACAAAAAAGGGGAAATGTGATATTTTATTTGTGCTGAAATGTGGTGATATTTTATTTATATGTTAATAAATAAAGTTTGCCTGGAGATCAGAGGAAATAGCAAGCCATTAACACAAGTCAGGCAGGGGTAGCACACGCCCTTAATCCAATCACTTGGCAGGCAGGGTCTCTGTGTTTTCAAGGACATACTAGTGAACAGCCAAGCATGGTGACACATGCCTTTAATCCCAGTACCAACCATAGAGACCTGGAGTTCTGTACAGATAGGCAGTGACAAGGAAGTGAGGTAGCTGGGCTAAGAGCTAATGAGAGGGCAGAACAGCAAGGCAATAAAGGCGTGGGTAGATAGGAAGTAGCTCACTTTTTGGGAGATGCAGAGCTGGTGAGGTAAGGTTGGTGGCTATCACTATTTCCCTGATCTCTAAGGGTTTCACCCCTATATTTGGCTCCATGTTTTTTATTTTATAAGACCATTTAGAAATTCATCTACAAGGGCAGACTTTGAGGTTTCAAATGCTCAAGCCAGATCTACTGTCACTCTCTGTTCCTGATGCCTTTGGATCTGAATGTAGAACTCTCAGCTACTTCTCCAGCACCATTTCTGCCTGCATGCCACCATGCTTCCTGCCATGATGACAATGGACTAAACCTCTGAACTGTAAGCCAATTAAATGTTTTCCTTTGTAAGAGTTGCCATGGTCAGGGGTCCTCCCATTGTGCTGTAAGCCTGTATTTAAGACCTCCTCCCCCCTTAAATAAATGACATTCAGCATTTAAAATTAAAATATATATATATATATTATATATATAATTGAATGAATACTGTGAATGTAATCTATGAATACCACAAATGTGATTAATATCATGAGTGTAATTAATGAATATCATGAATGTAATTTAAAAAATAAATAAAGTCAAAAAAAAAGAGTTGCCATGGTCATGGTGTCTCTTTACAGCAATAGAAACCCTAAGACAGCTGGTAAAGATCATTTTTCCCATTTGTAGGATGGCATTTCACTCAAATAATGGTATTCTTTGCTGTACAAAAAATGTTTAGTTTCACGAGGTCCCATTTGTCAATTGTTGATCTTAATGCCTGTGCTAACGGGGTTCTGTTCAGAAAGCCCTTTCTTGCGTAAATGAGTTCAAGCACATTGTCTACTTTCTCCTTTATAAGATTCATGATATCAGATGTTGAGGTCCTTGATCCATGTGGAGTTAAGTTTTATGCAAAGTGAGGTATAAGGATCTAGTTTTATGCTTCTACTTGTATCTCTCCAGTTCTGCCAGCAACATTTGTTGAAAAAAAATATCCTTTCTCCAATGTATATTTTGGGCATCTTTATGGAAAATCAGTAGCCTTAGGAGTGTGAGCTTAATGTGGGTCCTAAATACCATGCCATTGGTCTGTGTATCTGTTTTTATGAGACTACTACATTGCTTTGTTACTATAACTTTATGTTATAACTT
The DNA here is from genome assembly GCA_902168415.1 of Peromyscus melanophrys. Lineage (NCBI taxonomy): Eukaryota > Metazoa > Chordata > Mammalia > Rodentia > Cricetidae > Peromyscus > Peromyscus melanophrys. Next base: position 22,615 of record CABHPR010136282.1, read on the forward strand.
AAAACCAAGAATGGTTATACCTCCAGCAGCATTTTGATTGTTCAGAATTGTTTTGATAACCCTAGGTCATTTGTATTCCCATTTGAATTTTAATTCCATTTTTTAATTTCTATGGAAAAATTGTGTTGGAATTTTGGTGGGGATTGAATTGAATCTGCATATTTCTTCTGGTAGGGTGGCCATTTTCACAGTGTTAACCCTACCAATCCATGAACATGGCAATTCTTTTCATCTTCTGATATTGTCAACATCTTTCTTCAATGCCTTAAATGTTTTTATCATACAAGTCTTTCACTTCCTTGTTTATATTTATTTCAAGATTTTTAAGGCTATTGTAAATGTGATTGCTTTCCTGATTTCTTTCTCAAAATGTTTGTCATTGATATATAAGAGGGCTAGTGATTATTTTGTATTCTGCTACTTTGCTGAATGTTTATAAGCTTTAGATTTCTGGTGTGGACATTAGAGTCTTTTATTATATATTCACACAATCTACAAATACTCTGAGTTCTTCCTTTTCTGTTTCTTCCTTTATCTCCTTCTCTTGTTTTATTATGCAAGCTTGCCTTGTTCCTGATTTTAGTGCAAATGCTTAAAGTTTAGCTAAATTGACAATTAGTACGATTTTGGCTGTAGATTTGTTGTATATTGTCTTTATTGTTATGTATAATATTTTATCTAATATACTTTCTCACTGCAAATGAAGGCAGACTCACAAATAATTCTCAATCTTTAGACAAATTTGAAATATCTTTCAGGTTTTATTTTCAAAAGTATGATGTTGTTAATTATTACTCCACCAATATTTTTTCTATAAACTATAGAAAAAAACATGTTTTTAAACTTAATCAGTCTTCTTGTTATAGTCTGGATCTAGAGTGTCTCTTAAAGTTTCATTTGTTGAAGGGTGTGTTCCCACTGGTGGTACTATTGAAAAGAAATGAAAAACTATTGCAAGTAGGACCAGGGTGGAGAAGTGCTAGTGGAACATGCCTTTGAACGCTTTGTTTATTTTGTTCTTCATCTTATCCTGTTTCTCTTTTCTTCTTCTCTTAGTCCTCCTCCTTTTCTTCTTAATTTCCCTACTCTCTCCCCTCTCTTCTTTTCTCCCTCTCTCCCTCATCCTCTCTCCTTTCTTCTTCTTCTTCTTCTTCTTCTTCTTCTTCTTCTTCTTCTTCTTCTTCTTCTTCTTCTTCTTCTTCTG
>CABHPR010136282.1:23918-37186 GCA_902168415.1 Peromyscus melanophrys
TCTCTCTCTCTCTCTCTCTCTCTCTCTCTCTCTCTCTCCTTCTCCATGCCTACCATCCTGGAACCATGAAGTGAGCAGCTTTCCCCCAGCACACTCTTCTGCCATCATGTACTGTCCTCCACAAACCTTGAAATAATAGACCCGAGTGGACATGGGCTGAAATTGATGATAACTCTACAATAAATCATCCATCTTTAATTTTCCCAGGCATTGTGTCACAACAGTGGGAGGAAGGTTCATCGCATCCTATTGGAAACTTCATAGGTTTCTGTTATCCTAGAAATATCTCTGAAGGTTTATTTCACTGTTATGATTTCCTTTAATTTTGTTTTTGGATAATATATGTATCAATCGAGTATGGCAATTTTAATTTTAATACAAATTATCTACTATATTGTTATTTGCTGAAAAATGTTTGCTATATTCAGAGTGATCTTGGATCATCATAAACGTCAGTGATATTTTTCTTATCTTGCTTCTTGATCAGATTCCATTCTTGGAGCTCCTTAAAACTGTGTCACTTTGATGAGAGTATCTTTTTGCTTTACTTGTCTGAAGATTCTCCCTCTGTAACACATACAGCAAACATCAAAAATACATAACAGTGAAACTGAGAGCACACAGAGAAAAATGGCGTCCCCAGTGCTCTTTAGAGCAAACTCATCCTTCACCCAACTGCTTTGAAAACATCCATTATTTTTGCCAAATGACTTGAGTACATCTTGTGACATAAAAGGCCAACTACCCTGGTAACCTCTCTGTGTGACAGCTTATCTTGGTTGTCAACTTGACATGCCTGAGAAGACAAAACTTTGGTTGAGGAATTGATTCATCAGATTAAGCCTGTGGCATGTCTTTGGAGCATTTTCTTGACTGCTGATTAGGAAGCAAACTAGTAAGTAACATTCCTTGATTACTTTCTTCTTCAAGTTCTTGTCTTGGCTTCCTTCAGTGATGAACTCTAACCTATAAACTAAAAATAAACCCTTTTCTCCTTAAGTTGCATTTGGTCAGTGTTTTATCACAGCAACAGAAGCAAACTTGAACACTTTCTTCCTTGGTTATCATGGTATTCTCCAAGGAGGTTTAGGTGGGAGAGGGCAATGGAAATGCACCAAAAGTTTTGAAATCTTGCCCATTTCTCCACATTCTATGACCCCTTTGTTGACCATTCCCTTCTTCTCTGTCATGAACTCTTTCATTTCTAGTGAAAAAGATAATCTGAATCTCATAGCAAAGACAAGAGTCCTTCTCTCAGACATGTGTCATCTGGGGCAGGTCTTTAGACCTATATCTAATTTCCTTTAAGTTATTCAGTGACCATTGCACACTCAAGCATATAGGTACTGTCAGTTTCAGACAGCTTACCAGCACTTACTAGGTTTGAGGGATGAAATAACTTTTGTATTTGAGCATGCTTGTGAAATATCATCAAGGATATGTGTTTCACACAAGGTCAGAGAGGACAAAAGACACATACTCTTGCCCTATTTATCTCTAAATCTCCCAATACAATCTAGGTAGAGCTGGTCTTTGTTATATAGAGACTTTCCAGACACCATTGTATGAAAGGATATGCAAATGGTCCTATACCAAACACAATTTCCATGAGTAAACAACAAAAAAAGAACCTACCTAGTTATCAGGCCACCTGGCATAGAGTACTTTGGGAGACAAGGCTGTTTCACCTTCCTCATAACAGACCATTAGCACACAAGTCCCATAAGGAGCAGGGGTTTACTCACTCATTTTCCACATCTTGTATGGAGTCAGGCAGAGGCTGATTCTTGGTCTCAGGAAGAAGAAGGACAACAAGACTACCAAGGATGGGGAGGACCCCATAGATGATCCAAGGTAAGGAGTCAAAGTATGTCTTGAGGATCATAAACAAAGGAGACAAGGATGCCCCAATACTTCCAGAAATTCCAATGATTCCTAAAGCAGTTGCCCTTGAGCACAAAATAGAATGCAGAAATAACTGCATAAGGATACACATTTGAAATTTGTGACTTAGAATCCTGCATTACTTATGAAAATCAGCAGTATATTTAGGCATAAGAATGTTGATAATTTTTGCTCTTGTTTTTCCCATTTCTGTTTCATTTGATAGTGTCTTTTCTCAAGATCACAATATTAAAACACTCATTTATCACTTACAAACTCATACCCAGAGGAATAAATACTACATGTTTTCTCCACTGTGCTGATCCTAGATTTTAGCTTCTATGGATATGTGTACATGGGGTGGAAGTGTGGGTAAAGCTAGGAAACTAGAATGGAGACAATGAGGGAAAAAGAAAAATTCTTAAGTGAGAAAGAGGTTAATGGTGCACATGTGACATGGAAGGAGGAGAGTGGCAATTAGAGGGACGGAGGTAACTAGCAGAAGGGGATTTGAGGGATCAAAGTAACAGAGCAACCAAAACAGAATAGATGTGAAAAATGTATAATAAGCCTATTATTCTTCATGCTAACTTTTTTAAACTAATTTTTAAAAAGTAAAAAAAAAATTAAAGTAGATTATTTCTCATGATTTTTGCCTTTTCTGGGTTCCCAGTGTTATCTTAGATTTAATTAATGGTACATTAATAGCCTTAACAGCAACTAACAAAAAGGTGACTTTGAGGAAACTTTGGACATACTTTGTTGTTATTGTCACAATCAATTGTTTTAGATAACTATCCAGTCAATGAGAGTGAATAAGCTAAGCCAACAAGATGACTCAGCAAGTAAAAGTGCCATCAAACCTGATGACTCAATTTCAATCCCTGAGACCAGAAGAGAATCAACTCCTGAAAGTTATCTTCTGACCTCTATGGACACATGGTAGCAAGCACATACCTGCATAAACACCTATCATACACACACATGCACACACACTAAAAATAATTAATTAACTAACTAACTAATTAATTAATTAATTAAAAGTAAATGTCAAAAATATTTAAGCATAGAAAAGTTTGTTCTGACCCTGACAATGAACTGTGAGTCTTGTACCTGATTGTGGTGGGGAGAAGCTCATTTGCATGCACAAGAGTATTGCCAACAGAAACAAAAGAAAATGCTCCTCCCAAAGTTGCCAAAACCATACGCAGGATCTGCATTTCTAGAGAGAAGAAGACCAAGGACCGTCATGAAATCTGAGCTGTGGAAATTTGTACTCCCCAAATCCCAAATGGAAAACATTCTTACTGGGGATGAGTAAAAGTGTAAAATATAGTGTAGAGAAAATGTATAGAGGCAGAATTCCCTCACTGGCTAATAAATTGAAGAAGGTAACCTATCTGCATATATTGGTTTATGGAGAAGCAAAGCTTCCAAAATTTGGATTCATGTGTCTTAAATATCTTGATATTTGCTTAAAAAGTAGAAAGCTGGATGGGTTCAGAAGGAGTTTACTTTCATCTTCTCTACCCAGTGTTTCAGCAATTTCTCATGCAGAGTGTAGGAATATTATGGAGAAATAACTAAGGACTATACACTCATTCAGATTCTCAGGAAATTTAAATCCACAATTAATGTGAAATACTGCAGAATTGTGTCATGAAAAGACAGAAGTCCTATTGTGGTGTGTAAGATGGAGATTGGTTTGGTTTGAAATAATGTTTCAAGACTCAAGAATAAGGACAGAAGTCCTATTGTGTGTGTAAGATGGAGATTGGTTCGGTGTAAAATAATGTTTCAAGACTCAAGAATAAGGACTGCTGCAAGGAAAAATGTCAGATTTTGGAAACCACTCAAGGAAAATTTTATAAAGTCATTTTCTACTCAATTCAATGTAATGTAATATTCAAACTTTGTATTGAGCCTTCAGGTGAGCCAAAAAACACTTACAGTATTGCTGAATTCAAGAGTTATGACCACCTGTGTACCACCTATTTATTACTTAAGTCCATTTAATTCAGTGGAGTCAGTTCTAACAGTCTTAATGCTTAATCCATTCATACTTTCATGTATTTCAATACAAGTGATGTTTATTTTCTTGATATAGCTTTCCAAATGAGGGTTGTATTTGTGATCTCATATTATGAAGTTCGTAAGTTCTAACTCTACACAGAGTTCAGAAAATTAATTGTTGCTGAAGTAATGAGACAGAGCTATACAGAGGAAGAAACAGTATGCTGTGGTCATTTTAAATCAGATTATCAGGTCCTGTATGGACTAACAGAACTTGGAAATAATTGGCCAGTTTTCATGTGCATCTTGAATATAATAAACATTCATCTACTAGAACCAAATGTGACTAACTATTGTGCCCTAAATGCCCAGATTGGTCACAAGAAATTCTTTTTCTGTTTGTTTGTTTGTTTGTTGTTTGTTTGTTTGTTTGTTTGTTTGTTGAGACAGGTTTTCTCTGTGTAGCTTTGGAGCCTTTCCTGGGAGAAATTCTTGGAATGTATTTTGTTCTGATTTCGTAGGTGGGCCTAAAAGTCCTGAGGAAAGGGAAAAAGATAATCTCTTTGCTCACCCTGTGTTCTTTCCTCACCTTGAGGCACAAATATTATGGCCAAAATGGAAATCCCAAGCAGGGATATGGTAAACAGTTGACTCATTCTACGGCCCATGTGATTCAGTAAAAAAATTCCAAGTAAATTGGCTGGAATGGTGATTACGCCAAGAAGACATTGCAATAGGAAAACATTAGTCCTCAGGTGCTGGAAGTTGATCAGCAGGCCAAACACAGATATCCATGTCAGAAATCTGTAAAGAACAAAGAAAGTTGCATCATGAGTTTGGATGTCAAAGCAGTTAGTTTTAGTTGTTTAAACATAAAGTTACAGCTGGGTTAGGTCCCCAGTGTGGCAGTGCTGACGTATGACTCAACTTCTACCTGAGCTGGGTTTGCTAGAAAACAGAAACCTAAAGCATTTCTCAGAAGCCCTGAAAGTCTGACTGAATGCTCCTGACTGCAACTGTCAGCATCTCATCTGTCTGACAGAGCTCCTATTTTAACCACCTGGCTGTCCCATCTTCTGAGCAGTAACCCCTGCCATCTACCAAAAAAAAAAAAAAAAACAAGCTTCTGCAACTACTGCTGTCCTCTGCTGTCTGAAGCAGTTTGACGCTTTTTTTTTTTAAAGTTAAATAGTTCTTTCTAGCTACTCAAAATAGCTGTGTTTGGTTGTTTCTTGTGTGCTTATATTTGGTGCCAAAACTCGGGAGAAATACCTGTGTCCACCTTTGGGGAACCAGTCCCTCCTTTAACCAAACCAAAAACTACCAGCTGGGTGCTTCCATGGTAGAGATCATTTACCTCCGTCATGTATTATATCTGACTCCAGACTCTTCGTCCATCTCTCTCATCATCTCTCCTGAATGCCTACCCATCTCTTCTCACAGACTAGAGCAAGTGCCTTTCTCTCAGACAGTTTCAGATTTTTCTCTCACATTCACTGAAGCCTGCTACAAAAGTCTTGCTGTACATCAGGCAGTCTCTCACACTCTCCTCAGCACCCTTCATGAGGTTGGGGACAACCATCTCTTGAAATCTGCGAATTCACTTGACAAACTTCAGCTCACTTAGGGACAACCTCTGGACTGAGTTTCCATCCAGAGGCACTTACCCCACCCCACCCTACTGGCTCGCTGTTCCCTTCCTCTGCATCTTTATGTTCTGCACCCCTCTCCTTGCACTTATACATGCCATTGGTCTCCTCCTTCTAACAGATCTTCTAGTTATAGTTCCCAGTATCTGGACTTGGAAGGAAAGACTTTTCCTGACCATTTTCTATCTACTTTTTGCCCTGATAGTGGGATTCCTTTTCTGCCACCCCATCCTCAACTCTCCATCATCTCATCAACCATAGGATCCTCCCACCCTAGGCCAGATGTTGCCACTCCTCCTGCCTGCCTTCTCAAATCTCCTTCCCTCTTCAGACTCAGAGATTTAATTAGGCCTTACTACCTTATTTTTACTACAAACTAGAAAATCTGTGAGATTTTATAAAAGTACATTTTATTTAAAAAAAGTGCCTCATTTTAAAAAAAACTCATTTTCCTGATATTTGTATAGTGTACTTTTATAAAATATCACAGTTTCTTGTATGACTCAATTTATCCAAATAAACTGGGCAGTGGTGGTACACACCTTTAATCCCAGCACTCAGAAGGCAGACAGGCAGATCTCTGTGAGTTCAAAGCCAGCCTGGTCTACAGAGTGAATTCCAGGACAGCTAGGACCACATGGTGAAACCCTGCCTTGAAAACAAAACAAAACTATTTATCCAAATAGCTAAATCCTAACACACTAACACATGAGTGGCTAGACATGTATCTTTAAGTTAGAAGTAGTTAGACACATATCTTTAAGTCAGTTTGTGTTAGCCTGAGTAGACCTCAGAAATTCATAAACCTTATCATTAAAATATATTGCTCCTTATATAAAATCTCTTGGAGGCCTGGTATTGAACATAGTTGGCAAAGACTTAAGTTCAAACTTAACAGGGATAAAATTATAAAATCTTAATCTTGCAGGGAGAAGGGGCTAGGCCCTGCCTCAACTTGGTATGCCAGATTTTGTTGACTACTCAAGGGAGGCCTTACCTACTCTGAGGAGTGGATGGAGGGTAGGATGGGGGCATGGGGAGTGAGAGATGGGGAGAGAGGGGGAACTGGGGATGATATATAAAACAAAAAATGTCAGGAGCCATTATCATGAGCTATTGCAGCCCGCAGGATTATGCAGTGAGAAATTCAGCTATCCTAAAAGGGCCAACCCACTAGAGTCAAGGATTCTGATGGAGGATTAAACCAAAATGCAGGCATTTTTGAATTATTACCTTTTGAATGAATTGGCTGTTTTTTTGTTGTAGATTTCTTGTGCAATTACAGCTATGATATCTCCCCATTACCATCCATCTTCATGTAATGTATATATCTAATCTCATGATTACATCGCAATCTTATGAGCACATATATCTATGGATGATCAGGAAGATGACTTTTCATTTAGATGTATAATTTTGATATATAGAAAATATACTAGGATATGTTTCATAGCCAGATCCATTGTCTCATGAGACTGTAGACACTTAAAGCCTGCTTTGTTCCTTTTGCTCAGACTAACACAGAAAATAATAATCTCTCCTCAGTCTAACACAAAATGCACACACTTAGCTCATTTTTACCTCAGAGTAAGTTCAAACTAGACTAAAGGCCTTCGTAAATAGATCAAAAGTTTAAAACTTTACAGATATGCACGAGGTCAGAGTCACAGGTGTCTTATCAAGGTTACTAACACAAAACATCCTAAGAAAAGCCTGCCAATTCTTTGTGGTGATATTTTATTTGTACTGAAATGTGGTGATATTTTATTTGTGCTTTAATAAATAAAGTTTGCCTGGAGATCAGAGGAAAAAGCCAGCCACAACACAGAAGTCATGCAATGTTAGCACACGCCTTTAATCCTATCACTTGGCAGGCAGGATCTCTGTGTGTTCAAGGCCACACTGGAAATAGAGCCAGGTGTGGTGGCACATGCCTTGAATTCTAACACTAGTTAACCATGGAAGTCTGGAGGTCTGTACAGACAGACAGGAAGTGACAGAGCTGGACAGGAAGAAGAAGTGATGTAGCTGATCAGAGAGTGCAAATCAGATGGCAGAACAGCAAGGCATATAGGCATGGGTAGACAGGAAGTAACTTGCACTTGGAAGCTGCAGAGTTGGTGAGGTAAGGTTAGCTGTGGCTTTCCCTGTTTTCCTGATCTCTCTAAGCTTTCACCCCTATATCTGGATCCGTGTTTTTTATTTAATAAGACCATTTAGAAATTCATCTACAATTCTTTGCTTGCCAAGTCTGCTCAAAAAAAAAGAAAACTGTCTCAGAGTTTATTGCACTAGGCACTGTGCCCCCTCCTTTTGGTCCTGAGACCTTGGATCCTTGTGTTATCATGATAATGGCTCTGCTCCTTATTGTCTATTCTAGGAATGTGCTATTCTAGGAATGTGCTATAACATTGAGGGTTTTGAAACTTTTTTCAGGATTGCAAAAAGTATCCTGTTACAAATGCATGGGTAGGAGGTACAACCAGTTGCAGACAGACCCGACTACCACCATCCCCCACCAGACCCTGTAATCTACAAACCCCAATCCATGCCCCAAACCCACCTACCCTCCAAGACCACAGCTGCTCCCTAAGACACAGATTTTGCCAGCTCTAATTTGACCAAGAGGTGAGTCTTTGTTTTCCTAGCCATCACCCCAGCCTCTGGTCTTTAGGCCCAAGGACACAACCAGTTACAGGCCAGCACTTTTATAGGCAGGCCCAATTCCCACCAGCTCCCACTAGACCCTGTAACCTACAAGCCCCAATCCATACCCCAAAAACACCCATCCTCTGAGACCACAGTTGCTCCCTGAGGCACAGACTCCCCTAGCTCCAATTGGACCAACAGGTGAGTCTTTGTTCTCCAAGCTGATCACCCCAGCCTCTAGGCTTTAGGCCCAGGGGCACAACAATGCCCCCCATACTCCACCCATTGCAGTCTCAGTTGTAGGCCAGCAGGCAGGACTCCTACAGGTAGGCCTAATCACCACCCCCACACTGGACCCTGTAACCTACAAGCTCCAATCCACCCCCACCCAACCCACCCATCCTCCAAGACCGCAGCTGCTCCCTGAGACACAGACTGTGCTAGGTCTGATTGGACCAAAAGACCTCATCTGTTCTCTGAGACACAGACTCCACCAGCTCTGATTGGACCAAGGGCTCCACTTGGACCAAGAGTGGCTTCCTGAGACACAGACACCATTTGTATCAATTGGAGGGAGAGACGGGTAGATGCCAGTGCGACAATACATTCAACAACATAAAGAGTAATATGGCCCCACCAGAACCTAGTGGTTCTATATTAGCAAGACCTGAGCATACCAACATAGAAAAAGCAGAAGAAAATGACCTTAAATGTGACTTTAGACACAGGCCTTTAAAAAATAAATGAAAAATTCCCTAAAGAAATTGAGGAAAAGACAAACAAAAAATTGGAAGAAATCAATAAATCCCTTAAAGAAAGCCAAGAAAACCAAGAAAACGCAATTAAACAGGTGAAGGAAACAATTCAAGACCTGAAAATTGAAATACAAACAATGAAGAAGATATAAACTGAGGGAATACTGGAAATAGAAAATCTGAATAAACAAACAGGAACTACAGATGCAAGCATAACCAACAGAATACAAGAGATAGAAGAGAGAATCTCTGGCGTGGAGGATACAATAGAGGAAATACATTCATCAGTCAAAGAAAACACTAAAGCCAAAAAAAGTCATCACACAAAATGTCTAGGAAATCTGGGACACCATGAAAAAGCCAAACCTAAGAATAATAGGGATAGAAGAAGGAGAAGAATACTACTCAAAGGCACAGGAAATATGTTCAACAAAATCATAGAAGAAAACTTCCCCAACCTAAAGAAGGAAATGCCTATGAAGATACAAGAAGCTTACAAAACACCAAATAGACTGGACTCAAAAAAAAAGCCCCCTCACCACATAATAATCAAACCACTAAACATACAAAATAAAGAAAAATATTAAGAGCTGCAAAGGAAAAAGGCCAAGTAACATATAAAGGCAGACCCATCAGAATAACACCCAACTTCTCAGTGGAGACTGAAAGCCAGAAGGTCCTGGTCAGACGTTATACAGACACTAAGAGACCACGGATGCCAGCCCAGATGATTATACCCAGCAAAACTCTCAATCACCATTGATGGAGTAAACAAAATATTTCGTGATAAAACAGGATTTAAACAAGACCTATCCACAAATCCAGCCATACAGAAAGCACTAGAAGGAAAAAATCCAACCCAAGGAAGTTAGAGGTACCCATGAAAACACAGGCAATAGATAATCCTACAACAAGAAATCCCAAAGAAGAGAAACACACACACACACACACACACACACACACACACACACACACACACACACACTTCCACCAAAAAATAACAGGAATTAACAATCACTGGTCATTAAAATCCCTTAATATCAACAGACTCAATTCACCTATAAAAAGACACAGGCTAACAGAATGGATATGAAAACAGAATCCATCCTTCTGCTGCATACAAGAAACACACCGCAACTTCAAAGACAGACAGACACTAGCTCAGAGTAAAGGACTGGGAAAAGTCTTTGCAGTCAAACAGACTTAAGAAGCAAGCTCATAGCTAACAAGGAAGACCCAAAGAGGGATGCATGAATCACCCTGAGAAGGGGAAATAGATGAGATCCCCATGAGTAAACTGGGGATGAGGGGTGGGCAATGGAGGGTAGGGGAAAGGGGATAAGAACATAAGGGAATGGGATAGTTGAGCTGGAACAGGGATGGAATGGGAAGGCAATGAAAGAGATACCATGATAAAGGGAGATATCATGGGATAGAGAGAAACCCGGTGCTAGGGAAGTTGCCAGGAATCCCCAAAGATGACCCCAGCTTGGACTACTAGAAATAGTGGAGAGAGTGCCTGAACTGAACTGGCTTACCCCAGTGATTAGACCAATGAATACCCTAACTGTCATCACAGAGCTTTTCTCCAATTACTGATAGAAGCAGATGCATAGATCCACAGCCAAACACCAGGCAGAGCTCCAGAAGTCCAGTCAAAGAGAGAGAAGAGGGATTCTATGAGCAAGTGCATCAGAATCATGATGGGGAAACCTCCAGAGATGACCAAAACAAACTAGTGGGAACTCATGAAAGTTGGATCAATGGCTGTGGAACCTGCATGAAACTGGACTAGGCTCTGCATGGTGAGACAGTTGTGTAGCTTGATCTGCTTGGGGGCCCCCTGGTGGTAGAATCAGAATCCATCCCTGGTACATGAGCAGGCTTTTTGGAGCCCAAAACCTATGATGGGACACCTCCTGCAGCCTTGAGGCAGAGGGAAGGGCTTGGACTTGCCTCTACTGGATGTGCCTTACCATGGGAGACCTTGCCTTCTTGTGAAGGGGAGTGGGGGTAGGTTAGGAAGGGAAGGCTAGGGGAGTGGGAGGAGAGAAGAGGGGGATCTTTGGTATCTAAAATAAATGAAAAAAATTCTTAATAAAAAATAAAGAAAGAAAGAAGAAGCAAGCTGGTATAGCTATCATAATTTCTAACAAAATAGACTTCAAACTAAAATCAATTAAAAGAGATCAGGAAGGACATTACATATTCGTCACAGGAAAAATCCATCAAGATGAAATCTCAATTCTGAACATTCATGTTCCAAATACAAGGGTACCCACATTTGTAAAAGAAACATTACTAAAGCTTAAATTGCACATCAAACCCCATACACTAATAGTGGGAGACTTCAACACCCCATTCTCACCAATGGACAGGTCTGCCAGACAGAAACTTAACAGAGAAATAAGGTAACTAATAGTCATTATAACTTAAATAAACTTAATAGATACCTACAGAACATTCCACCCTAACACAAAAGAATATACCTTCTTCTCAGCACCCTGTAGAACCTTCTCTAAAATTGACCACATACTCAGTCACAAAGCAAGTCTCAACATATACAAAAAATATGAAATACACTCTTGTATTTTATCAGATCACCATGCCTTGAAGTTAGAATTCAATAAAGGAATTAAATGTCTTTAATTCCAGTGCTCAGAAGGCAGAACCAGGCAGATCTCTGTGAGTTCGAGGCCAGCCTGGTCTACAGAGCGAGATCCGGGACAGGAACCAAAGACACATGGAGAAACCTTGTCTCAAAAAACCAAAGGAAAAAAAAGTTAGAATCCAACAACAACAAAATTACAGAAAGCCTACAATCTCATGGAAACTGAATAATGCCTAACTGAATCGCCAATGTGTCAAGGAAGAAATAAAGAAAGAAATTAAAGAGTTTCTAGAATTCAATGAAAATGAATGTACAACATACCCAAACTTATGGGACACTGTGAAAGTAGTGCTAAGAGGGAAATTCATGGCACTAAATGCCCACATAAAGAAGATGGAGAAATCTCACACTAGCAATTTAACAGCACACCTGAAAGCTCTAGAACAAAAAGAAGCAAAGTCACCCAAGAGGAGTAGATGCTAGGAAATAATCAAATTAAGGGATGAAATCAATAAAAAAGAAACAAAGAGAATGATACAAAGAGTCAATGAAACAAAGAGTTGGTTCTTTGAGAAAATCAACAAGACAGACAAGCCCTTATCCAAATTCACCAAAAAGCAGAGAGAGAGCATCCAAATTAACAAAATCAGAAATGAAAAGGGAGACATAACAACAGGCAATGAGGAATCATCAGGTTCCTCGTTGCCTTCAAAAACCTATACTACACAAAATTGGAAAATTTGAAAGAAATGGATGATTTTCTGGATAGGTACCATTGTGTATATGTGCCACATTTTCTTTATCCATTCTTTGGTTGAGGGGCATCTAGGTTGCTTCCAGGTTCTGACTATTATGAATAATGCTGCTATGAACATAGTTGAGCATATGTCCTTGTAGTATGATTGAGCATTCCTTGGGTATATGCCCAGGAATGGTATAGCTGGGCCCTGAGGTAGATTGATTCCCAATTTTTCTGAGAAACTGCCATACTGATTTCCAAAGTGGCTGTACAAGTTTGCCTTCCCACCAACAGTGGAGGAGTGTTCCCCTTGCCCCATATCCTCTCCAACTTAAGCTGTCTTCAGTGTTTTTGATCATAGCCATTCTGACAGGTGTAAGATATTATCTCAGAGTCATTTTGATTTGCATTTCCTTGATGACTAAGGATGTTGAGCCATGTCTTTCAGCCATTTGAGATTCTACTGTTGAGAATTCTCTGTTTAGCTCTGTAGCCCAGTTTTTAATTGGATTGTTTGGTATTTTACTGTCTAGTTTCTTGAGTTCTTTATATATTTTGGAGATCAGCCCTCTGTCATATATGGGGTTGGTAAAGATCTTTTCCCATTCTGTAAGCTGCCATTTTGTGTTATGATTGTGTCCTTTGCTATACAAAAGTTTCTCAGTTTCAGGAGGTCCCATTTATTAATTGTTGCTCTCAATGTCTGTGTTATTGGTGTTATTAGGAAGTGGTCTCCTGTGCCAATGCATTTGAGACTACTTTCTACTTTCTCCTCTATCAAGTTCAGTGTAACTGGATCTATGTTGAGTATTATGCAGCAGTAAAAATCAATGACATCGCCCGGCAGTGGTGGCGCACGCCTTTAATCCCAGCACTCGAAAGGCAGAGTCAGGCGGATCTCTGTGAGTTCGAGGCCAGCCTGGTCTACAGAGCTACACAGAGAAAACCTGTCTTGAAAAATAAAAAAA
>CABHPR010136283.1:7587-31270 GCA_902168415.1 Peromyscus melanophrys
TCTCTGTGTTTACTTGGTTGGGTCTGAGCGGCTGTGGGACTGGCAGGTGGTAGAGATTTGTCCTGACTGTGGGCCAAGCAGGAAAACTCTAGCTACATGTATATGTGGTTGTAACGGAAGAGATAAATACTAGACCCTGACACTTGTGTTATATGTATATGGGGGCTGTGTATGGCTTCTGTGGCTGTAGGTGTGGGGATACTAAGAGAGACCAGATACTCAGTCCTCTGCATGGGGATTTGGCCATTGCACTGTTGATCTCTTGGAGGACATGCGACCCAACTGTGTAGAGGAGCATTTTCTTGAATGGAGAGTTGACCTAGCAGGATCTGACACCCAGGCACGTGAGTTTAGATCTGGTGTTAGAAGACAGAATTCATAGTAGCACCTGACACCTAGCAATTTGGGGGTGAGTGTCAATTTAACTGTGTAGACACCTTACAGTTGATGACACCTAGTCTTCCTGACAAAGAGAAAATTTGTCTTCTCAATACATGAAAAATAAAGTCTAATTCCTCACCCAGGTCTATATTTGTCAAGTCACACTTTTCTTGTGTTCTATCCTTACTCTCCAAATTCCCTCAAATCCATATCTTGAAAATACTTTCTCTGATCAACTTCATTAATAATATATGACCCTGGATTTCTATCTACCTAGTCACTGACAAATATTTTCTAAGACAGCTATCTCCATGACAATGCAGCACACTTTCTGAATGATCACTACCTTATAATTGCACACTTGCACACACACACACACACACACACACACACACACACACACACACACACACACATTTTCCTTATAACATCATCATCTTTAGCACTGTTCCACACACACTTTATTGAACATGCATGGCTGGAAACTCCCCTGGAATCCTACATAGACTGCTCGATGTCATGTCCTAAGGAATCTAGACAGCTCCCAACTGATACCACCCAACATACACTGTTGTGTTCATAAGACAAACTGCAGAGCATTCCGCTGCTTCTCCCACAGAGACTCATCCCACTATCAGGAACTGCCCCCATGACAGGCCTTACTAGCTACTGCCCCCCAGGCCTGCTTCCAAACCCACCCATGCACCACTAGTTACCAGGCCCTGCTGGACACTCCTACCCCTGCCATAGAGCCTGGAACACACTGCTTGGTGTCAGGCTTTGCTGGACACCTGCCTGAGGCCTGGATGCCCCACTGTGTATCTCATCCTCAGGACTCCCCAGTCCTAACCAGACATTGTGCATGATAACAGGCCTCATCCAATCAGTCTCTCTTTCTACACCCATACTGCTGCCACAAAATCCCTGCTAATTTTCAGACATGTTTACACCCAACCACTGTCTAGTAGTGTATGTTGTCAACAGAATGGTGCTATGTTGGGTAAGGCTTGAAGCCAATTATTGTACATGCATACAATATACTTCAATATACATGACTGAAATCTGCACAGAGATGTAGTATCTGAAATCAAGAAACTTACATATGTCAGTGATGGAGGTGTCTAGCAGAGCCTTTACAATTGCAGTGTTCTCTGGGTCAGTAGTGTATATCGGGGATAAGTGTGGGTGTCAAACTTCTCTGATACCTAGCATGTAATGTGTGATGGAGCCTGGTGTGCAAGTGAACCTGACACAAAGCACTTTATATGCACTGTGGTTTGGACAGGGGTTAATGTCCAGCATGGCCCAGTAACTAGCAGTAGAGCCTGAGAACCAGGACATTGTGTAGCACAGGAAGGAGTCCAGTAGAAGCTGATGCCTAGCAGTGTGGGTGTGTCTTCTGCAGAAGGATGTCCAGCAATGCTAATTGCTAGGTTTGTGCATGACCTGATGGGGGTGGGGGAGAAATTTCCAGCATGGTCTGGAAATGTAATAATTTATTAATATATTATGTGGGGTTAATTAATAGATTAATGTGGGGTATGAGGTCAAACGGGACCTGATACTAGTAGTAGATGTGTGATCACAGGGGTGGTGCTGTGTCCAATGTGTTTGATAACTGTATGTCAGAAGGGAACAGTGGAAAAATGGGGTGTCAAGCTCTTTACTATCCCTAATAAGTATGTATAAGCTTTGTAGAAGAGCTGGTGGCCATGAAGGTCTGATCATTCATTTTGAAGTAGGTTGGCAGTAGGCAATGTGATGTTCAAGTGTGCATGATACTTCAAAGTGTGTGTGAGATATTTAGGGTGTCAGAAGAGCCTGATACCTGGCAGTGCATGTGAGATAGCTGCAGGGTGATGTGTGCATTCCAAGGCCTTCAGTTAGCCCCATAGTTGCCATGGAGTGTTGCAATGCCCCAGCATGTCTGATATCCAGCAGGGATACATGGGTGATGGAATGTGGTATCCAGTGGGCCCTGATACTATCATTGCAGATTGTGGTGGTGGGGTGTGATATTCAAGAGGGCCTGAACCCTAGCAATGCATGTGGAACTTCAGTGATATTAGTGTGTCAAGTAGGGTCCAATACTAAGAGAGTATTTGGGTACAGTGGCAAGAGAGTGTGCTATATAGCCTGATATGTAGCTGTTAATAAGGGACTATGTGGATGACATTTGGGATCCAGACGTAGGAATACATGTGTGGTGTGTTTGAGTGTTTGTTCTGCAAGGCCTGATACGTAGCAGTCAATGTGTGGTTAGATGGTAAGTCAAGCATGGCCCATACTTTAAAGTAAGTGTCTTAGAAGCTGTGTGTGTGTGTGTGTGTGTGTGTGTGTGTGTGTGTGTGTGTGTGTATGTTTGATGTAGGGATTGTTTATCTGGTCTGACAGCTGGTAGTACAAGTGAGGTGGGCATGGCTGTAGTGTCCCATGCTGCATTATACCTAGTGTTGTATGTCAGTGCAGGAGGATTCTGGGAGTGTTTGAATCAAGTGTAACTGTGTATCCTTGTCAGGAGGTAAAGTGTCCAACATGGCCTGGTACCTTTCCCCTTGTTTTAGTACATTGTGGTTGGAGGCATGTCTAGCATGGTCTAGAATCTAGGATTGTGTTTGGGACAGCAGAAGGGAGTTGAATATCTAGTCCTTGTACCTAGAGAACTATGTGGTGACTGTGGGCGAGGGGAGTCCTTCATGTCCTTACACTGACCCTGTATGTAAGTTGTTAACAAGGGGAGGAACATGCGTATCACATGTGAGTATCTAGGTGTCATCCCTGCTGCTTTCCCCAGCTGACTGGACCATCCATACAGTGCTGTTATCAGATCAGCTGGACAGCTCATCTCCATCCCACACATGTGATAGGTTTCAGCACTAGTCCCACCACACAGCACACACTACACCTCTACCTCCTCATAGACACACAACGTCAACTGTCAGGGATTTGCTGTGTGCTGGGGTGTGTCAGGGGCCAGGCTCTCTCTAGATGTTTTGGGGGAGTGTCTGCTCCAGCCATGCTCCAGTCTCTGTATTTTCATGGCTGGTGGCAGCAGGGCTCCTGAGTCCACAGTTCATCTTCTCCGAGTTATTTCTGATCCTCCTTTCTATACGGCAGGAAATCATGTAGTCCTCTTCTATAAGTTCATGTGAACATTGTAGTGCTTGTATTAGGGGTCAATGGAAATGGTGACTGTGTTCAGTTTTTCATGGGTTCCTTATTGTTTGTTTTTAAATCTTCTTCTGCAGTCATTTTGCACAAGCCATTGTCTCTGTGTAAATTTCCCTGGTTGACTATGAGAAAATCAGCTGGCAGGATTTCACTGGGTCTGTTTCTGAACTTTCTGTTCTGTTCCACATGTCTGGTCTCCATTACTTTCCTGTAGCCCTTTGTGGATCTCTGAGGCTTTGTGGGAAGACCTAGAAGAAGAGGATCGGAGTCAGGAGGGATCTCTCTTGTCCTCTGCCATGTCTTCTAGGTTTAGATGCCGTTGGTTGTTTCATCCTGCGTTTGAGCATCAGACTGGATTTTGCTGAGTGTATAGATGAAGTGCAAACATCTATCACCTTTAGAATAACAACTGGTAGAACCTGAGAACTCATAGAGCTTCGGATTTCTCTCCTCCAGGGGTCAAACATTCTGAATGCCAATTTATAGAAATTATGTTGTTATTCTAATTAAGTGCTTCAGTATTTCTTTGTAAATTGTCTCTGTCTAATACCAGTGAAAGATGGGCCAAGGGTATGACCTCAAGTTCTCCCTCTTCATGTAAGTGGAGGCCTGTGACAGGTGATCCATGGGTACTGCCCTTCTCAGGAGATCCACTCTAGAGTTCCGGAAGGGAAGCACATTTAATTCCCAAGGTTCCTCTGAGATATTTCTTTATCTGCTCAGGCAGGTTTTCTGGATTATCTGCGAAGACAGAGAGGCATAGGTGAATTTCTGAACTGTCAAAATGCAAAGGGGTCTAAGATGGGCAGGATTCAACAGTAAGTACCCACCGGGAGGCTTTCACAAGGGGACGCTCCTGTAGATTCCACAGATCTTGTAGTTAACTTGGAGTCGTTGTCTGTAGTAGGATGGTGGCAGAGAAACCATGTCATTGTCCTCCACAGCATGTCCTCCTGTTGCTGTGTGGAGCCTCTGAGTTCCTCTGGAGCTCAGACAATGCCATGCTAGTCTGCAAAGTAGGGAGGTGAGAGGCGCTCTTTTCCCTCCATGTCACTGATGGTAAGTGTGCACATACTCAGGTCAGGAATTCTCGGGTTCCAAGATTAGGGATATGGCCAGGCACCTATAAGAAAAAGCTTATGTTAGACCAATGACAAGGCTGGCATAAAATTCCTTCACCACCCTAGACCTGTTTTATTCAGATAATAGCTCGTTTATTTCTGGTAGAGTTCAGGAGCTAACGAGGGAGAAATAAAGTCCCTTTTCTTCCTATATGATATTGCTGAGGGAGAAATCAGTGGGGTCTCCTTGGAAAGTCCTGATTGCAGAGACTGGTTTGTTCTAGCTGCTCTGCTACTGTCCCATAAACAGGCTCTAGGATCAAGAAGGAAAAGCATTTTCCACCAACATGTCTGTTTCTAGATGCTGTGATTCCCGCACCCAGCTCACTGAACACTTGCCTAGATGAGACAGGATGCACATATGGTGAAGATGAGGTTTGTCTGAACATATCCACCAGAACCTGCAGATCTGAGGAGAAAAGGATGGTCAATGAGAGTTCTGGAGTTGACCTCTGAGACTACAAGAGATCCAGGCTGTTACCGCGCTAGTCATTCTATGTGTGTCAATGACCTGAGAGGAATTTAAACATTCCCAACCAGTCAGGCTTCATTTAAAAGAGCAAGCTACCCAATATCATTTGGACTCACTTTTCTCCACGGGAGGTGAGTATTACTGAGGAACTTTGGGGTAGTGCATGTAAAGATATTGGTACAAGTAGCATGTATGGTCTGCACCTATTCCTGATGCCTTCAGGAGGCAGGCAGTAAGGCAAGGAGAGTGTTAAGTGTGTGAGCCTGATCATAGGCTGACTTCTCTCACATAACCATCTAAAAGCCACCATTTTCCCTGCAGTGGCCACTGATATAAAAAGTTCACATTAAACTCATCTTGAAAAGCTACACAGGGAAACCCTGTCTCGAATCAAAGATGTTAACCATCTTTGAATCAAACTGTTTCTCCTCATTTGTTAGGATTAGAGTGGGAAGATTGCCACCACACCAAGTTATCCCAATATCCCTCTGTAGCCATGCCTCAGTTATTACTTTATCTCTCTCTTTGGTCCTCTGTAACACAAGCTCAATGACAACCTACCCTTGGGATTGAAGCAGGCCTGCCTGGGCAGCCTTAGTCCTCCTAACCTCTAAGCCAAAGTCAAGTTTAGACCAGAAACCAAAAACTAAACATCTATTACAGGCTGTTATATAGTGGTCTCAGTGATGCTTTTGGCCATGTGCTTTGTACAGATGAGCCTTGGCATTCTCCCCATCAGATTGGTCATGTTTCACTGCATGGAGAGGCTGTCTGCCTGTCACGTGCACCTGAGAACACTTTAGACAATTATCACAGCAGGACAAGCAAGCAGAGAGCCTAGCTGAAAGACCTAGCTATTTGGTTAACAAAGATGTCTAGGTCTGACACATGGACCCAGTGGGACCTGGCTACAAAGTAGTTTAAAGTGTGCTGACCCCACCTCTGATCATTGTGCCCTAGGCTAGGTAAGGCCCACTCACATCCAAAGTGGAGCAAAGTCCCTGCATTCCATCCAATGTGGTACCCATTTTCCTCCAGCTTGCTGTCACTTTCCTGTTAGGAGACAAATATGGTTCTGATGAAACTCCCTACAGTGAGGCCCCTTCACAGACACCTAAACTAGACCAGCATGCAGTGGAACTGTGTCTTTTCTGATGGGCAGGACACAGGGATAACTGAGGCTGCAAACACAACAGCAGGGAAAGAGGAAGAGGTAGAAGACGAAGGAGAGGAAGGAGAGGAAGGAGAGGAAGGAGAGGAACAAGAGGAACAAGAGGAACAAGAGGAAGGAGAGGAAGGAGCTCCCTTTCCCTCATGTGGGGAGACATTTCACTAGGAACAGACACCTGAACGGTGGACAGATTAATGAGTTATTCCCCTGCAGTTTGGTCCACAGGGTCTGCACAGTCATGGGGAGCTTGAACTTGGTATAGGCTCATGTCTCTCTCAGACAAGGATGCTATGAAACACCAGCCCTGGATCATATTTCCTTGATAACTAGGGTTTCCTGGAGAGAATCCTGTGGTAGTTGGCTTACCTCCTCCTGTGCTGGACAGAGACCCTTCATGCTGGGGAAGTGGGCACACTGCCATCTGGACTTCCTGCAGAGCTCCTACTTCTGCTGTCTCAGGCCACACCTCAGATCGCCACCCTGTGTCTCCTGATGTATAGAGCTCATCACTTTAAAGAGAAAACACATGTGAAAGGGACTCTAGGGGAACTTGAAATGTGTAGCACTTAAGCTAGACCTACTGTGCATCTCTCTCCCCATGGCTCCTCTCTCTCTCTCTTCCATCCTCTCCAAATTCCTCCCTTAGCCAATTCTTTTTTTTTTTTTTTTTTTCGAGACAGGGTTTCTCTGTGTAGCTTTGCGCCTTTCCTGGAACTCACTTTGGAGACCAGGCTGGCCTCGAACTCACAAAGATCCGCGTGCCTCTGCCTCCCGAGTGCTGGGATTAAAGGCGTGCGCCACCACCGCCCGGCTCCCTTAGCCAATTCTTTCCTGCTGCCTCTGCCATCTCTGGTTCTCATCTTCTGCTCTCCCTCTCCAGATCAACTTTGTCACTTTATTTAGAAGAGGGTTTGTACTGTGGCACTGGTGATATTGATGTCAGAGTTTTAAATTTGCATGCCCACACAGTGAAACAAGTTAATGTGCCAATTTCAAAGGACAGATGACAGTATCAAATACAAAATTAGTGTAGTAGAAACCCGGGGCCTGGAATAGACCAGTGACTGTGCAATGAGCACTAACAAGTGAAGACATGTGGACAGAGAGGTTCAAAGTGTGACTCTCTCTATCACACTCTCTCACTGCAGCTTCCATAAGGAAACGTTAAAGTTTCCGCCTTTTTAACTTTATGTTTCCTTTTTTTTCCTTTTCAATTTTCTTTTATTAGGGCAGGTGTAGGGATGGAGGGAGGATGTGAAGTAATGTGGACATGAATGTGATCAAGATACCTGATGTAAAGGCCACATTGAATGAATATACACACATAAACAAACAAACAAACAAACAAACAAATAGATGAAGAACATACAGGGCAAGAGCACATACTCACCTGAAAGAGTGAAATTTAGATATTTTTCAGAAAACAAATACAACTGAGGATGACTGTGTTATGTGTGACAGGCATGTCCCAAAAGACAAAGATTACCATCTTCTTTCGTACGGAAAATCTGGAGGTTTGTAGGGGTCATAACATGAACAACAGAACACTAGGACACTGGTCTTCCTGGGATGGTCCACAATGTTCCTGGGAGGAGCTGATCACTTCGACCATCACAGAATGTCCAGAGTGTGAGGCACAGAGTGCTAGTTGGATCAGAATTAAGAAATCTGCAGCCATGGGATCTCCATTAGCCAGAGAATATGAACAAGGTTCAGTGGCCTAAAACCCAACCAAAAGTGGATATGACAAGTAACAAAAGCTCTGTGGGACCCACAAGCAAGACTAACCATGGAAGTCAGCAGCCAAGCAGACAGAATCTAGGTGTCAGGTGAGTAGAACTGGAAGCTCCTATGTAGAATATGTGGCTTCATGCACTCCCTCTGCCACTGGTGTCGTTAAAGTGAAAGCCCTGCCTTCAACATCCCAAGACTGGCACCAACTGTCTCAGTGACCCACCTTGAGTCCTCAGCTGTGATCTCATGGCTCAAATGGAAAGAACTCAATCAGTCAGACCAGGTAGCCAATCTGGACACTCCTGATTGGTCAGGTTGAAGTCATGAGATTTGTGCCTGGCCTGCAGGTGGGAATCCTGTAAAAACAGGGTTAGAGAGTAGCCTTTGCATATTCTCTGCCTCATTTCCGAGGCTGTATCAGCTAGGGCATACCTCCCCCAGCCCACTGACAAGGGTCCAAAGAAGTATTCAGACAGCAATTCAAACCTTCAGGTATCTCTTCACTGGTGGACTTCTATCCTGAAGGTTAGAATTGGACTTTGCTGCTGTTTGTAGTCCATCCTGGATGAAAGTTCCTTCAGTTCAATCTCTGATCCTGTGAGGATAAAAGAAGCACAGTACTTGCATGCACTTCCTGTTTTTATTTTTGTTAGGTAATATTATTTCCTTCTTGGGTCTCTGAGGGAGTTGAAGATTAGTTAGTTATAGTCGAAGTTTAATTAGTTATAGCTGAAGATTAATTAATTATAGTTGAAGATTAGTTAGGATAGAAAGGAATTAGGTACATTTTGGACTTACCAAAATAGGATAGATAATGGAATTATTTTCTCTGAATTTGTCAAATACAAATGGACTAGACATTGTTTAGGTATTCATCACTTGTATATATTGTATATAGTTATTGTACTTTTGTATATAGTTTTTCTTATATTAGTTACAACTTTCCTTTTTTTCTCTTTTTATTAAATTAGAAAGGGGGAAATATAGTGGTATTTTATTTGTGCTGAAATGTGATTTCATTTGTATGTTAATAAATAAAGTTGCCTAGGGGTCAGAGCTATTACAAGCCATAGGGAAAGCCAGGGCGGTGGTGGTGCACGCCTTTAATCCCAGCACTTGGTAAGCAAAACTAGGTAGATCTCTATGGGTTCAAGGATACAGCCAGCAGTGGAGACACACGCTCCAATGTGTGTCCGGAGGTCTGTACAGACAGGCAGTGATGAGGCAGTCACAAGGCAGTCACGTAGTTGGGTTTACGACCAATGAGAAGGCAGAACAGAACTCTATTTAAAGGCGAACGCACAGGAAGTAGTTCCTTTTTCGGAGAGGTCTCTTGGCGGAAGAGGCTGGCAGCAGGCGGTAAGGCTCCTAGCTCTGAACTCTTGGGCTTTCATCGTTACATTGGCTCTGTGTTTCTTATTTAATAAGACGGTTGGTTACATCTACAGCACAGAATTGTCTGCTTCTGCCTCAGATGTTTGGAGGAATTTACCATTGATGCTATTCAGTACTTGAAGCCAGGTATGGCAGTCCACATCTGTAATTGCATCACTCAGGAGGCAGAGAAAGAGGATCAATCCTTGTGAGGTTGAGAGCTGTATGTTCTACACAGAGAGTCTCAGGATAGGATAGTCATGGCTATATAGTGAGACTCAGTATCAAAAAAGACTATATCAAATAAGTATTCAAGAAATTTCCCTATTTCATTTCCAGAATTCAACAGTCTCCTCAACCATGTCTCAAACCCTGCCTTCACTGATATGCAACAGAAACACAGCCTGACACCTGGTGATACCAACAAACTGAAAACATCTCTCTCTTCCTAATCAAGCTGACTGGGTCTTGTTGTGTGCACATGAGACCCACCAGATGGTCAGGGATCTAGAAGTCAGTGACAGCACAAGCTGGCTATCATCCTTCTGGGAAGATCTGGCCAAAGCCTTTAATATGCATCAGGGTTTGTTAACAGGCCAGGATCAGATGGTCAGAATGGAGCTGGAGGCCAACTACAACAGAGAAGATGGTTCCTCCCTTGTCACATCTCTGCAGTCTCTCAGTCTCCCATTGCTCTTCAGTTGAGCAAGTCAATGAGAACTTTCCCTCTGTGTCAGGGATGCTGGCACATGCTACTTCACAGGACCATTTTCACTACATCAAGACCAGGCTTCAGAGACTCATCTTCTACCATAAACAGATACTTACTGTACTCAATCTTGCCTTCAGGTGCATAATTTACACAGATTAGTACCCGGGAGTCCCTGTGGAGTTCATTTCCCCATTACCAAGTCAGTGAGCCGCTCCCTAGTGGAAGGTGTCCTAGAAACCAGTTCAGACACTACAACGCAACCAGTGTTTCATACTGCACCAGTGGCTGTCATCAAGAGATCCATGATGATCAAGGGTTCTTTGTAAACCTGACCCCAATGGTGGGCATTGGTCATGAAGAAGTCCCATGCATGCTGGCCTTGTAGAGGCAATACTCAGTATCAGGCCTGGCAATGCCTACTTACCTTCCCATGCTGGAGCAGAACAATGTTAATGTAAGGTCAAATATCACTTATAAATCCCTCCATGACATGAGAAAATGATGGAAGATTCTTGGATCAGGAGGTAGGAGGCAACATGGGAGCCTGGATGAAGGAGGCTATGGAGAAAAAGACACAGATGTCATCAGATCTGCCAAAGGCAGACAAGACCAGTAGAGGACCCCACTGAATGATGAAGCCACCCTTCTCTCTAACCACACCCTTCATCAGAAGCCCAGAATGGGATCCCTTTCCAAAGCAGCCTCATAGTTCTCTACCTTGACATATGCTGAGAATGGTCAGAACAGGGCCTTTCCTCCTCATGGCTGACAATAGAGTGCCAGAGTTGAAATCAGAGTGTAACTCTGCTCTGCTTGAGACATTTGTTCCTGGTCTCACTTCTTCAAGACCCCTGACCCAGGACAACATCCTTTTCTCTTGACTCATTTACAAGTACTCTCCTCTGGACAGACCCTACCCTCTCTACAGGTCCTCTCATTTCCTCTTTATCCTCTCCTCCTCCTATCCCCTGTTCCTCCCATTATCTCTGTTCTCCCATCTCCCAGTGGATTTACAGTTCCTGCAGTTCTTCTAAAAGACAGTCAGAAAGCAGTTTGGAGGTGATGAAGAGATCAAAGATGAAGGAGCCTGAGACCTGTGTCCCAGTCTGTCCTGTTGACAGACGCAGCCCTTTTAGATGCTGTGGAACCCTGGTCCCACAGGAACCATGACAGATGTAGACATTCATTGGGTCGATGTTACATGTGACTACTTAGGGAAGTTCAACAACAGTGCAGGGGCAACAGTGAGGTGAAGGATGAGGAAGATGGTAGCTAAGACCCTAACCTGGAGGATGGATACTGGAACCTGTAGCCCTAACATATCATCACAAAGGACACAGATTTCAGATCCTTCCTATTGCACTACACCACTCCAAAACTGTTGTTCAAATAAGCCATTTCACTTTTTCCAATAAAACGCAAAAGAATATAGAAAATGCCTTTCTTAGTGACTTTAACATATAGGATATTCAGCACTGAGGATGTGGGACTCCACTGACCAATAGTGCTTCATCTTTCTCCTGCTACACACTAGCTCTGTAGGAAAGAACAGGATACTATTCCCAAGAGAGCATCCTTCTTGTGTGCCTTGCTACATGCTAGGAACATTCAGAGCAGACCCTCCCCTCCTCATTGCTGGCAATTCCTAGCTCCCTCCCACTCTGCACTTCAGGGGAGGTTTCTTCCTGCTCTAGCTTGACCCCGGCCCCTGTCACAGGTAAACACATATATTTCATTCATGTTACTTTGTTGACAGGGAGTTCCTTGGGACAGACTGTTGCTTAATCTATACCACCTCTCATTTCCCCTCTTCCTGACTCCATCCTTTTCCCCAATAAGTCCCCTTTATCTCCCTTCACCCATCTCCATCCTCTAGTGGACTTACACAGGTCTTGCTGTTCTTTCCAAAAGGCAGTCACAGAAGAAGTTGGAGGGTTAAAATGACCAAGATGATGAGCAGCCGAGATTGGTATGAAGTTATTCCTGGTTGAAGAAGCTGCAGTTTTCCATGCAATGTGTGTGGTCCTACAAGCATAACCAAAGCTAGGAAGGTAGAGAGTCATGGAGTCCATGTGCCTTATGACCCTCTTTGTCCAACAACAGTTCTGGAGCTGGAATACACTGAGGAGATGCCAAGTGGCAGCTCAGACCCAACAGCTGGAGGATGATTACAGGCAGGAGCCTGTTGCCCTGGGTTGGAGGGAGCTGGCATTCTGGAGATCTGTTCTGGCTCACTTCTGCGGCAATCACTCCTCACCAGGTCTGGAATTCTATTGGGCCATTTCATTTTCAACACTTCAAAGCAGAAAGAAACATGAAAGTACCTCTATTAGTGACTTTGGCAGATAAAAGTTCTGAGCTATATTTCTCTTCCTGATTCCTACATTCTGAACCTATGACCCCTTTAGACAAACTCTCTTCCAAACCTTCCCACCCTGTGGTCCCCATGCTATGCTATCTGCTTTTGCCTCAACCTTCCAGGACTTTACATGAACAGGAAGCTGTGAATTTGCCATCTAATGTACCATATATCTGAAATCCTGGGCCCTCTGAGTGGGTACAACTTTTCACTTAAAAAGGATATTGAAAGAGTATTTTGAAAATACAATGTAGGAATTCATCTGTGTGGCCCAACCAACTGTTCTCCATGTAGGTCTCCCCTGTCCCTCTTTTCCTTGAACCCCTGATGCAAGGGTTCAGGGCTCACCTTGGGGTGGGCAGGCAGCAGCAGCTGCAGCAGCACAGTGCTCTCAGTGCATGGGAAATTCGCTTCCTCACCAGTTTCCAGACCCTGAATGGCCTGGATCCAGATTTCTTGGGTGCCACCTGGGGCTGGTCACTGGGAATGTCTGGCCTCTGGGATGAATCTTCTTCAGAGAAGCCCAGGTTCAGAAATCCAGTGGGTGTTGCATCCAAGACTGATTCAGGGGAGGAGAGATTGCCAGGCAGGTGGTCAACAGAATTCATGTTGACTGCAATGTCCTCCACAGCAGTGTTGATGACATCAGCCATAAGAGCATCTCTTTCTGGGACTGTGCTGTCTGAAGAGGACAGCACCTCCAGGAAAGAGGATCTGTGGGGCATGCTGTGGCTTCTGTATCTTTTGCCTCTTTCTTCCACACCCTCCTCCTTAAAGTGACTCTTCCCAGCTTGTGGACTGGTTGTAAATGCTGGTTCACTGGCTCTCTTCAAGGGGAGAGGGAGGTAAACAGGACCAGCAGGGCTGCTTGTTAGCCAGGGCATCTGCTCTTGAAGATGGCTGTCCCCACAACCCAGTTGGTGTTTGAGAATGTTGCATGTGGCCGTTACATGATTATTTTGTTGCCTGTGAGTTAGGGTTGACACAATCTCCTCACAGGTATAACCGATGGTACACATAGTCTCCACGACCCTGGGCAGGATTTCTTTGGTGGCAGGCAGTACATGTTGTTGAATGGGGCCCAGCCATGGTCGTTCCACAAGCTGAGAGATTGTGAATCGGTACCAGGTGGTGACCATGAGTAGTCGGGCAATGATGAAGTGACAGGGTTTGGACAGATGGTAGGGAATGGGACACATTGTGGTGGTGATGACCCTGTGCATACCTTCAAGGGTTTCTTCCATGTATGGAAAGTGCCCTGTGACCAGGACATAGAGGACGATACCCAAGCTCCACATATCACCTGCCAGTCCATCATAGGGTTTTCTCGCCAAGATCTCTGGGGCCCAATAGAGCAAGGAGCCACAGAGCTCCTCCAACTTCTGCCCCTCTGTAATTTCAATTGCCATACCAAAGTCACAAAGCTTTGCATTTCCTGCTGCATCGACTAGGATGTTTTCCAATTTGATATCACGGTGTGCGATGTGTCTCTGGTGGAGGAAGTGAACCGCTGACACCACCTGCCGGAAAATCCCTCTAGCCTCCTCCTCCTTTAGACAGCCCAGTGCCCTGAGGCAGCTCTCCAGATCTTCTCCTGCCACATACTCCATAATCAGATAAGTGGTGGTCAGTGTGTCGATCATGTGAAAAAATCGAACGATGTTCCTGTGTTCCAGAGACTGAAGGATGTTCACTTCAGTGCTGATGTCAGCCACACTGTTGGTGTTTTTCTCAAGGACCTTGACAGCCACTCGTGTACGTGTGGGAATGTGGCAGGCCAGCTTCACCTCCCCGAATGAACCACAGCCTAGAGATATTAACATCCTGAAATCCTTTTCAAGAATGTCCTCTTCCATGTGGCTGCCCATGGTGTTCTGCTCAATTTCAACCACTTTATCTTGTGGGAAATTTCAGACCCAAACAATGCTAAAAGAAAAAAAATGAATGCGGTTTAAGGAGGGAAGACTATAGAGTGGAATTCTCTGTCATGAAATCTGAGACATCCAAACAATGTAATGATGCTCTTCAAGGATATGAAAATACTAGAAGAACCCAAACTCAAAGCAGTGGTTGAGGAATCCTAGGAAAGATTTGAGTTGGTTCAAGTAAAGTTGACATGCACAGAAAATCCTGATATCAATGAAAGAACCAGCTGCTTCTCTGCAAGGATATTCCATAATGCAAACCCCTCAACAAAGCTGATTGAGAGAGATCAGATACAAATTACAGTATAGAAAAGTTGATGTTGTAACTGATACAGCTACAGTCCAGAGGGTCTTAAATGGATATTATACTTTTTATACCCCAAGAAATTAGAGAATATGAAATGAATTATTACACATGTGTGAATATTGAATTAAAATAAAATAGAAACACTTAAACACTTAAGTCATAAGCAACATGTTTGGACTTGCAACAAAAACAGTTCCAAACAAGGCAGAGCCCAGATCTCATGGATCCCCTGAATCATTTAAAAGTTTGGCTGAAGAATGAAGACCAGGGTTATAGAAAATACTTTACAAAAGAGAAAGCAAAGGAACTCGTCCAAACTCATCCCTGTGCCAGTGTTAGCCTGATCCCACCACCAAGTAAGCTCAAGGAATGGGGCAAGTGTGAGCTACTTTCCTTGATGAACATAGATGTGAATGAAGATCATGAATGAAAGTTTTGATACTTCACCTCCATCTCATCAACACACTAAAGAGCCCTTTATTCATGGCCAGAATGGCAGAAGTAACATTTGTAACAAATGGAACAACAGCATAGCACATAAGGAGACGTGGGGAAGAATCCACACTCAGCACAGTGGCTATAGAACTGTTGTGTTATAAGGAAAGTAGCTAAACTAGATAAAGTTCTACAGGAGCTGCAAAGAAAAAAGGCCAAGTAACATATAAAGGCAGACCTATAAGAATAACACCTGACTTCTCAATAAAGACTCTAAAAGCCAGAAGGTCCTGGACAACGTTATGCAGACACTAAGAGAACATGATGCCAATCCAGACTATTATACCCAGCAAAACTCTCAATGAACATAGACGGAGTAAACAAAATATTCCATGATAAAACAAGATTTAAACAATATCTATCCACAAATCCAGCCCTACAGACAGCACTTGAAGGAAAAATCAAACCTGAGGAAGTTAAATACACCCATGAAAACACAGGCAATAGATAGTCCCACACCAACAAATACCCAAAGAAAAGAAACATACAATACTACCACCAAAAAATAACAGGAATTAGCTGGGCGGTGGTGGCGCACGCCTTTAATCCCAGCACTCGGGAGGCAGAGACAGGAGGATCTCTGTGAGTTCAAGGCCAGCCTGGTCTCCAAAGCGAGTTCCAGGAAAGGCGCAAAGCTACACAGAGAAACCCTGTCTCAAAAAAAAAAAAACAGGAATTAATAATAACTGGTCATTAATATCTATTAATATTAATGGTCTGAATTCATCTATAAAAAGACACAGGCTAACAGAACGGATACCAAACTAGATCCATCCTTTTGCTGCATACATGAAACACACCTCAACTTCAAAGACAGACACTACCTCAGAATAAAAGGCTGAGAAAAGGCTTTCCAATCAAATGGATTTAAGAAACAAGCTGGTGTAGCTATCCTAATATCTAATAAAATAGACTTCAAACTAAATTCAATTGAAAGAGATCAGGAATACATTACATATTTATCACAGGCAAAATTCGACAAAATGAAGTCTCAATTCTGAATATTTATGCCCCAAATACAAAGGCACCCACATTCATAAAAGAAACATTACTAAAGCTTAAATCACACATCAAACCCCATACATTAGTAGAGGGAGACTTCAGCGACACCCCACTCTCACTAATGGACTGGTCTGCCAGACAGAAATTTAACAGAGAAATAAGGGAACTAACAGACATTTTGACTCAAATGGACTTAAGAGATAGATACAGAATACTCCACCCTAACACAAGAGAATATACCTTCTTTTCAGCACCCCATGGAAACTTCTCCAAAATCATGCTTGGTCACAAAGAAAATCTCAACAGATACAAAAAAATTGAAATAACCTCCTGTATCTTATCGGACCACGATGGCTTAAAGTTAGATTTCAACAACAACAAAAAATTACAGAAAGCCTACAATCTCATGGAAACTGAATAATGCCCAATTGAATCACCAATGGGTCAAGGAAGAAATAAAGAAAGATTTCCTAGAATTCAGTGAAAACAAATGTATAACATTCCCA
Source organism: Peromyscus melanophrys (assembly GCA_902168415.1). Taxonomy (NCBI): domain Eukaryota; kingdom Metazoa; phylum Chordata; class Mammalia; order Rodentia; family Cricetidae; genus Peromyscus; species Peromyscus melanophrys. Next base: position 24,318 of record CABHPR010136283.1, read on the forward strand.
AACTTATGAGACATTATGAAAGCAGTGCCAAGAGGAAAATTCATAACACTAAACACACACATAAAAAAGTTGGAGAAATCTCACACTAGTGACTTAACAGCACACCTGAAAGCTCTAGAACAAGAAGAAGCAAATTCACCCAGGAGAAACAGACACTGGGAAATAATCAAATTGAGGGCTATATATATAATCAATGAAATAGAAACAAACAAAACAATATAAAGAATCAATGAAACAATGAGTTGGTTCTTTGAGAAAATCAACAAGATAGCCAAGTCCTTATCCAAATTAACCAAAAAGCAAGGAGAGTGAGCTTCCAAATTAACAAAATCAGAAATGAAAAGGGAGACATAACAAGAGACAATGAGGAAATTCAGAGAATCATCAGGTCATACTTCAAATACCTGTACTCCACAAAATTGGAAAATCTGAAAAAAATGGATGATTTTCTGGATAGGTACCCCATACCAAAGTTAAATTAAGACAAGATAAACTATTTAAATAGACCAATAACCCCTAAGGAAATAGAAATGGTCATTAAAAGTCTTCCAACCAAAAAAAGCCCAGGACCAGATGGCTTCAGCACAGAATTCCACCAGATTTTCCAAGAAGAGCTAATACGAATACTCTTCAAATTGTTCCACACAATAGAAACAGAAGGAACATTACCAAATTCTTTTTATGAGGCTACAGTTACCCTGATACACACACCACACAAAGATGCAACAAAGAAAGAGAATTACAGACTAATCTCCCTCGTGAACATGAATGCAAAAATACTCAATAAAATACTGGCTAACCAAATCCAGGAACACATCAAAAAAATTATCCACCATGACCAACTAGGCTTCATCCCAGGGATGCAAGAATAGTTCAACATATGAAAATCTATCAATGTAATACACCATATAAACAAATTTAAAGAAAAAAACTACATGATCATCTAACTGGATGCTGAAAAAATCTTTGACAAAATCCAACACCCCTTCATGATGAAGGAAGATCAGGAATACAAGGAACATACCTAAACATAATAAAGGCAATTTACACCAAACTAACAGCCAATATCAAATTAAATGGACAGAAACTCAAAGCAATTCCACTAAAATCAGGAACAAGACAAGGCTGTCCACTCTCCTCATATTTATTCAACATAGTACTTCAAGTTCTAGCTAGAGCAATAAGACAACAAAAGGTGATCAAGGGGATACAAATTGGAAAGGAAGAAGTCAGATTTTCACTATTTGCAGACGATATGATAGTATACATAAGTGACCCCAAAAATTCTACCACGGAACTCCTACAGCTGACAAACTCCTTCAGTAAGGTGGCAGGATACAAGATTAACTCAGTAGCCCTCCTATATACAAATGATAAATGGGCTGAGAAAGAAATCAGAGAAACATCACCCTTTACAATAGCCACAAGTGATATAATATACCCTGGGCTAACTCTAACTAAGCAAGTGAAGGACCTGTGTGATAAAAATTTTAAGTCTCTGAAGAAAGAAATCGAAGAAGATATCATAAAATGGAAAGATCTCCCCTGCTCATGGATAGGCAGGACTAACATAGTAAAAATGGCAATCTTACCAAAAGCAATCTACAGATTCCATGCAATCCCCATCAAAATCCCAACACAATTCTTCACAGATGTGGAAAGAACAATACTTAACTTTACATGGAAAAACAAAAAAACCTAGGATACTCAGCAGAGAAAAACAATGACATCATGAGGTTTGCAGGCAAATGGATAGAACTAGAAAATATCATCCTGAGTGAGGCAACCCAGACTCAGAAGGATAAACATGGCATGTACTCACTCATAAGTAGATACTAGATGTGAGGGAAGGGATGGCCAGACTGCAACCCATAGCTCCAGAGAGGCTAGCTAACAGGGAAAGACCCTAGGAGGGACACATATATGACCCAGCGAAGCAGAAGTAGATGAGATCTACATGAGTGGACTGGGTGTTGGGGTGTGGGTAGCAGAGGCCAAAGAGTGGGGAACGAGAACATAGGGAAATGGGAGATTCAAGCTGGAACAGAGACAGAGTGGGAGGGCAGGGAGGGAGATACCATGATAGATGTGGACATCATGGGAATAAGAAGAGGCAGGGTGCTGGGGAGGATCTCAGGAATCCACAAGGATGACCCCACCTTGGACTGCTGGCAGTAGTCCAGAGGGTGCCTAGTCTGGTCTACTCTGGTGACTGGTCTAGCAAAAACCCTAACTGTCATCATAGAGCCTTTGTCCAGTGACTGATGGAGACAGATGCAGAGATCAACAGCCAGGCACCAGGCTGAGCGCTAGAATCCAATCAATGAGATAGAGGAGGGATTCTGCAGGCAGGGGAGATCCACATCATGATGGGAAGATGTGCAGAGATGACTGGCCACACTAGAGGAAGCCCATGATCTGTAGATTAGTGGCTGTGGAGCCCCCATGGGACTGGACTAGGTCCTCTGGATACGGAAGACCATTGTTTGACTTGAACTGTTTGGGGGACACCCAGGCAGGGGGATCAGGATCCATCCCTGGTGCATGGGCAGGCCATTGGGAATCCGGTGCCTGTGGTGTGACGCCTTGGGCAGCCTTGGTGCAGTTGGAAGTGGCTTGGACTTGCCTAGGCTCAGTGTGCCTGGCTCTGCTGATTCTCCATGGGAGACCTTGATTTAGGAAATGTGAGGATGCTGGGTGGCTTGTGAGAGAGGGCTGGGGGTGGGAGGAGGGAGGAGGTGGGATCTGTGTATGATATGTAGAGTGAGTAGAAAATATCTTAATAAACAAAAATGAAAAAAATATTTATTCAAATTTAGTCCAGTAAATTTGAAAATGTTTTCTATACAGGAGAGAAAAAAATATGGAAATAAAAGATTGAATTTTCAAAAATGATAATTGGGTAGTATTTAGTGAGGGAAGCGATAATTTAAGCACAAATTGTCACTAGAACAAAAACCAATATTTTAATATACTCTTATTGCATCTTGTCATTCCATGTTCAGTTGCTATCCCATGGGAGCCTGCCCTTTTCTAAAGGGACACAGAGGAGCAGTGGATCTGGTGGAGAGAGGAGGTGAGGAGCAACTGGGAGGAGTGGAGGGAAAGGAGGATACAATCCGGATGTACTGTATGAAAGAAGAATAAATATAAAGAAACAATGAAAAACATAAATATAAATATGAAATAGCAGGTCTAAATCCCAGGAGCCCAAACTAGCAACCTGGAAATCAACTGGTCCAATCTCAACAACTAGCAGCATCGATCTGCAAGTATTTTAGTAGTCCATATAACTGAGGGAAGGCACACTTTCAAGCACATTTCATAAAAGAAGTATTACCCTAATTTCCAAACCATGTAAGACATTTAAAAAAGATCCTAGTATCAGGCAATATCCTTGAGTGACAGATTGGAAAATCCTGAATGAGAGTAATTGATAGCTCCCATCAAATTCAACACCATGTTAATAAGACCAGACTGCATGATCAAGATGTCTTTAACCAGGAACACTCAAGATTTGTCAACAGACACAAATTGCCAAAGAACACAGCATACACACCACACTGAGGTAAGTCCTAAATCAGACAATGGTGGAATGGAATGCCTAATTCAGGAGGAAACCAGGAATTAGTGAGAGTGTTACTACAAACAGCAAGTTCCACAAACACAAGTGTCACATTTTGTTCACTATAGGTCATGAGCAGGCAGGGGGATAGCCTGTGTATATGGTCCCAGTTCAATGTGGGGAGAAGTGAAATACAGCAGACAAATATGACCAAAGTAGTGTACAGACAAATGTCAAACTCATGATCAAATTCCTCATCCTATGCATTTAATACATAACACTAAATTTGTAAAATACAGAAGAACTCCGCCAAAAATGAAAAAGAAGTTGATAAAAGGAAAATAGGTTGAAATGAAGAAAGAGGAATTACAGGGAAAAATTAGTACCCAAACCAATAATGTAAATAAATAAATAAATAAATAAAAGCCAATTACCAAAAGCCCTCACTGAGAATTTGGGAATTAAACTCACTATGTCCAGATCCAACAGGTCAGAGAAAAAGCCAAGTGTATGGAAAACAACTGAGTCCAACTGCTCTCCCACCAACCAACTGCTTCTCTGATGTACAGACAAACCCAGCCCCAGGCAGTGTCTTTTGATTGGCTAGTATCTAGCATACTTCACAAGGAATCCGTGTGATGTCACATGCAATGGACCAATCAAGGCTCGGCAAAAAACGAAAGTGATTTTTTAAATTATTTTTCTGTTAAATTATAACATTATTTAATCGTTTGTTTTTTTCCTGTTCACATTCTTGCCCCCAAGGATAAATGCCCTTAGCAGAGAGGGCTGCTATCCCTCCCCACCCCACTCCTGTTACTTTTTCGGAAGTCACATAGATTCATTGCTGTCACAAAGTCATACATTGACCATATCTTTCCACCCACCCCATGAATAAAATCAATGAGTTCTCCAAGTAGCCTAGATTCCAGATCCCATGCTCTGTCATGTAGCGTAGTTCCTATGTTAACCAAGCTTGCTTCGTGGTGTTGAAGAAACTCCTTTCCCCTCAGAAGCCATGAAGTTCATGGAGACATACTTTGTGTGGTGGGAATAAAACCCCTTCAGACACCCACTGAGTGTCCAGTCCATCGTTACTAATGAGCTTTTTTCTGAAAGGAAGATCCATCCTAGTATCACTGGCCTTCTGTAAGCTCTGGCCATTCTGTCCCTCCCCTCATGAAATGTAGAAAATACAGCTAGGTGGTGGTGGCACATGCCTTTAATCCCAGCACTCAAGAGACAGAGGCATGGGGATTCGTCCACACATACAACATTGAGGTAAGTCCTGTAATCAGACATCAAAGGAATGAAATGCTTTTTTCAGGAACACATTTGGAACTAGAGAAAGTGTTACTTCAAATATTCCAGTTCACAAACACAAGTGTTACATTTTGTCCTAGGAGTTCTGAACATGCAGAGGGAAGAACCTTCGATCATTAGGAAGTACTTGTCACAGTCGATGTGTGAGTAAGTGAAATAGAGCATGTAAATACGATCAAAATGCAACATAGTCAGATATGGGAATGCAGGATCAAATTCCTCATGCCATAGAGATAATCTATACCAGTATGTGTGTAAATTACTCAAGAACAAAGGCCAAAATGACAAAGAAAAGAAGTTGATAAAAGGAAAATGAGGTGAAATGAGGAAAAAGAACTTAGAGGCAAAAATCAAAACCCAAACCAATGATGTCAATAAAGCAATGAATAGATACCAAGAGACAAAAGCCCAATCTGAAAACATGGGAAATGTACTCACTAAGTTGAGAATCCTACAGGTTTTGAAAAGTCCAAATCTAGCAGAAACAACTGAATCCAACTGCTCTTCAGAGAACCAACTGTTTCTCTGAAGTACAAACACAAAACCCAGCCCTAGGTGGCGCCCTTTTATTGGCTGATATCTAGCTTACATCACTTGGACTCCTTGTGATGTCACATGCAATGGTCCAATCAAGGCTTGGCAAAATCCATAGTGATTTTTAATTTTTCTCTCATGTTCTTGTGTCCAGCCACTCTACTACTAATTTTTCTCATGTGTGGCCTAATAGTTGGCAAAGATCTACTTACAGGAGGCGGGTTTATTTAACTTCAGATTTATAGAAACACAAGTCAACACAATGGGAGGAAATAATGGCGTGGACATCAGCAGAGCTGTCCAGTCAGTCATATGGCTTTTGTAATCTTGATATTCTTCTCTCATGTCCTTGTCCTCTCCAAGTAGCATTAGTGCAATCTTAAGCTTGTGTCTTTAGTCAGGCAGAGTCAAGCTACATTTTAGGTGCCATGATTGATACAGTCAATCAGTGGTTCTTTCTCCCCCAGTCCTCTCTCATTTAACACTAAAAACGTGAGATACATCACCTTGAACGTTTAAAAGTGTTGTATAATCCTTCAATGAGCATCTTCCAGAATTGACTCACATCTCAAAATATGTAGATGCTCCTGCATAAAATCCCCATAGTTTCTATGTTCCAGGAAGGCACTGTCTTCCAATCAATGCCCAGGCTCTCCTTACCTGCTGCTGCTATTAAAACTTCTCCTGCCTTTGTGTCTTATCTCTCCTTACTTTGGCTCTGTAGTCACCATCATGAGAGCCCTTGGTGTTCCAACATGGTGCCTCCTAACCTCTCAGTGTAGCCACCCAGCAGGCATCAGAGATTCTCTTCCCTACTTTGTCAAGGACCTGTGATTTTACACTGTAAACTATTTGTGTCTCTTTCAGGGCAAAGAAAGAAAGACTTCCACAGAGGATGAAGAAGAGACAGTCCACCTGGATGAACATGGTTCAGCAAGCATCTCTTTAGTGGGATGTGGCAATTTTTGGATATATTCCCAAGAGTGGTATAGCTGGATTTTGAGGTAATTTGATTCCCATCTTCCTGAGAACCTTCCATACTGGAGTCCATAGTGGCTGGACAAATTTGCACTCCCACCAGCAATGGGTGAGTGTTCCCCTTACTCCACATCCTTGCCAGCAGGAGCTGTCACTTGTTTTATTGACTTAAGCCATTGTGATGATGTAAGATGAACTCTGTAAATTGTTTGGATTGGCATGTCCTTGATGGCTAAGGATGTTGAACTTATTTTAAGTGTTTCTCAGCCACTAGAGTTTCTGTATGGAAACTTCTGTTTAGACCTCTAACCAATTTTTAAAGTGGATTATAGTTTATCTGATATCTAGTTTTTAGTTTTCATTATATGTTTTGGATATATCCCCATAACAGGTGTGTAGTTGATAAAAAGAAACTTGTCTCATTCTATAGGCTACCACTTTGTCTTAATGATGTTGTCCTTTGCTGTGCAGAAGCCTTATAGTTTTATGAGGTCAATTTATCTATCTATCTATCTATCTATCTATCTATCTATCTATCTATCTATCTATCTAT
>CABHPR010136283.1:31280-41280 GCA_902168415.1 Peromyscus melanophrys
TATCTATCTATCTATCTATCTATCTATCTATCTATCTATCTATCTATTTATTTTTTGTTTCTGTGCTAATTTTTTTCTGTTCAGAGAATTTTTTCTGTACCGAGGAGCTCAAGGTTATATTTTCTCAACTATCAGGTTATTTGTATCTGTCTTTATATTGATCTCTTTGATATATTTGTAGTTGACTTTTGTGCAGTGTGATAAGTATGGATCAATTTGGAATCTTCTACATGCAGGAAACAAGTTTGACCAGCATAGTTTGTTGAAGAGACTGTCATTTTTACACTATGTGTTTTGGGCTGCTTTTAGGAGTTCATAGGTGTGTGGATTTATGTCTGAGTTTTCAGTTCCATGCCATTCATCACAGTGTCTCTTTTTCTGCAATTTCTGCTGTTTTTGTAACTATAGCTCTGTAGTACAACTTCAAATAGGGATTAATTGATCCATCGCACAGTTCTTATATTATGAGGAAACCATATTTTCAAGACACATCCATTACAGTGGCAGTTGCCTGGAACCTTGGAACTGGAGATGCTTGTAGGATTGGAGTTCTCACCCAGGAAGGAGTCCATATCCAGTCCCTGCTTCAAACAACAAGAAACAAAAGAACACACCTAAGTCCAGATAAACAAATTTGCTACTCTGCTGTTGTGAGAAAACACTGACCAAAAGCAAGGAAGTGAGAAAAGAGATTATTTCATCACAGTTTAAATTCCATCATGAAGAGGAAGCCCATGCCGGAGCTCTAGATACTATTGTCTAGATACTATTATCATTATTCTCACTTCTCCATGAATTACTTAATGAATCAACACAGCACAAACAAATCTGGAGTCATTTAGTTGATTCCCAAGCTCGTGGTGACCTGTATGCTCAGGAAAAGGGCCAGACACCTGGTGATGGCTGAGCTATTGGGATCTGGAGAAATGGATCCTCCAGGTGTGAGGTTTAATTGAGGGTGATGCCGCACCCCTTCCATGAATTCCTGTAGAATCCCGGTAGGCCAAGCCTCATTGACAATTTTGGGAATGTTCTGTTCAGTTCAGGTGGAGTTGTTTCAGGGTCATGGCTGCCATAGACAGCAGGTCAGGATGCTGCAAGCAGGTGTAGTCCTATGAAAGGATGAGGCTTCAAGCCTGAATGTGGTCTACCTGCTGAGCTAGAGCAGTGGGTGAAATGGAGCTCAGTTTCCAGGCTCTGACTTCTCCTGACTACATGGAAGTCCTGTGGTGGCCAGTGTGGGTGAGCCAGGGGCCCTTATTTCAATCTTCCTGCACTTGCAGGGGAGTCTATGTGGGCAATGATTCTGCTTCCACTGATCCTGCAATCTCCAGACCTGGTATGCATCCCAGAAAGCTTGAACCTGAGTATTAGCTGACAGGGCAGAGGGACAGAGATTCCGGAGGGAGGCTTTGAGGGGCCATGATTTATTGAGTTTGGAAATTCATGGTGTTATGAAATCTTGTTCATATTCAAAATGATTTAGGTATATTTTGGCTTGTGGATTTACTCTCTAAATATTTATACATGGTGTAAGCAACACATAGCAAATGTGGAAATTATTAAAATAAAATCAGCTTACGGTAAATGTGTTTTTTATGTTGCTTAGTATTCCTGTAGAACTCTGAATCCAGTGGTGTTTATTTTTAAGAATAGAGTACCACTTTTCTTTTAGAATGTATTTGTATATATTGATTTTTCTGTGCATGAGTTTATCCGCATAGTTTTGAGTTTGTGGAAAAGTCTATCTTCTTTTTGGGCTGGAGAGATGGCTCAGAGGTTAAGAGCACTGACTGCTCTTCCAGAGGTCCTGAGTTCAATTCCCAGCAACCATGTGGTGGCTCACAGCCATCTGTAATGAGATCTGGTGCCCTCATCTGGCCTCCAGTCATACATGCTTTATACATGACAAATAAATAACTCTTAAAAAAAAGTCTATCTTCTCCCATCCCTTAAGCCACCTAGCATGCCAGGTGCACCAGATGAACAGTGTTTTCTCCCTTCTTCCATGCTCACACCCTCCCCTGATATCACGCCCTTCCAGGCACCAGAAGTGCTCTGGCAGTCTTGGTAAAGACAGCAGAAGAGTGGGAAACCTGGTTATGAGGTACTACTTGTGCAAACTTGGAGACATAGTTGTGTAATTCCTTTTAACAGTGGGAGTTAACACGATTAGTGCTTTCTTTGTTTGTGTGTGTGTTTCTTTGTTTGTTTGAAGTCTATTATGTTGTGTCCTGGCTGTCCTGAGGCTCACTATGAAGCTCAGGTAATCTTGAACTCTTGATCCTTCTCCCTCTGCCTCCCAAATCTTGACATGACAGGCTTGCCCAGCCACACCTGGACAATCCATTGATATGTGGCTGCATTTACATGTGTGTTCATGACAGACACAGGCCTGTTGTTTCTGTTGTTTGCTTATTTGTGTATTTGTGAAATGCTGGCTTCAGAGAATGAGGTAGGATGCATTCCATCAGCTTTTGTACTGCAATGGGATTGTAGGGAATCGTAGGGCCAGAACTCAGAGCTTTTGACTTCTGGAGGGTTTACTAGGTTCAGTCCTCAACACTGCTGAAATAAAAAGGCAGATTGGTACAGTTTCTTCCCTCAATATTTGGAGGAATAAATGAACACTATTCATATAGAACTGAAGCCAAGCATGGCAGTTCACACCTGTAATCCAAGCATTCAGGAAGAAGTGGCAGGTGAACCTCTGTGAGTTTTGGAGCATCCCATTCTACATAAAGAATCTCAGGTCAATCAGGGCTAATAGATTGGTTAAGCAGCTAAAGATGTTTGCCACCAAACCAAAGGTCTGAGTTCAATCTTCAGGATTCACATGATTGAAGGTGAGAAATGACTGTGATGAATTATTCTCTGGCTTCCATAGGCACACAGGAGGACACAGAATCCCAAAGGGGTGTGTGTGTGTGTGTGTGTGTGTGTGTGTGTGTGTGTGTGTGTGTTTGTATAATGTAAGTATAAAATGTCAAGGAGGCGGTAAGGTGACCTGCTGACGTCCCACGCAACCCAAGTCAGAAGCTCATTTTTTTAATAAAAGGGGGACCTGTAGGGCCCTGGCCCCCGTTTTGGGCAACTGCTGCCTTGCTTGCGCACCTTGACCTTGAGATCCTCCCTATGCTAATTCCCTGCCAGGTTCTACCCTCCTGAATGCTTAAGAGAAGTTCCTTGTCCATGTATCCTGAATAATGGGCGTTAACAGATTAGAAGCAAGATTGTAAAACATCAGTAACGAACTTCTGCCTTCCGGGGTCTTCCCATTGTGCTGTAAGCCTGTATTTAAGACCTCCTCCCCCCTTCAATAAATGACATTCGGCATTTAAAATTAAAAAAAAAATTGCTATTTGAGTCACTGACTTGAGTTTCACACAAAAGCTATTCAATGAAGTTTGGCTTGGGATTGGGATGTTATTTCCATCAGTTTCTGAAATGGCCCTAAACATACTTTCGCCGTTTTGTACTATGTATTTATGCAAAGTCGTATTCCCAGCATCGACAATTATAAAATCAAAATATTGATCAACTCTGAAAACTGCTGAAGATTTTTCTGAATTAATTTAACAAGAATTAATTCTTCATGTAGAATTAATTTAATTAATTTAACAAGAATTAATTCTTCATGTAGAAACAAACAAGCATGTCCACAGTGTTAACATGAAATTTTGCTTTCATCATTAATAAATGGTAAAAATATATGTATACTAAAGAATTGTTTTTAAAATACATTTATTTAGTGGACACAAACTCTACCCCATCCAAGAAGCTATTTGCAACAGACACGTGCTGGAAAAGGAAAATCCGTCAGCCAGCTCAAAAGGACTCCATGTTTTGTTGTTGTTTTGGGTGGTGGTAGAGGTGGTGGGTGGGTGTGGTTTTTTAGTATTTTTGTCTTGTTGATCTTTTTTTTAAAATTCGTTTTGATTTTCATTTTTGTTGTCATTTTTCAGTTTTTTTTTTTTTGAGAGAGGGTGCAAAAGTTGGGTGGGTGAGGAGTTGGGAAATATCTAGGAGGAGTTGGGAGAAGGGGAAGGTTATGATCAAAATATATTGTGTGAAATAAAAATTTTTAAAATAAAAAAAAAGTCAAGGAGGCAGTCAAGAGTAGAAAGACACCCAAGGTTGGCCTCTTACCTACAAATACACATACATGAGAAAAAAGCTGTATGAACACCAATAGGCATGCACAACAACCCCCCCCCACACACACACACGCTGATAATGTGAACAAGAAGGTGGTTTCTTAAATCAGTGTGAGCATCCAGACTGGAATGCAGGCTCCTCAGCACAAACATTTGATCACAGTACAGTGAAGGCTTCTTTTCAGCAGTCTAGAAAGATGAATTCCTGATAAAGTCAGTGACTGAAAGATAACTAAATCCACAGGTTAAAGAAAAGTTTGTGATTTAATTTCTCTAAGAAAAGAAATCCTTGCAAAGAGGAATCCAAATTTCAGAAACTGCACAGCAAACACAACTAAGACCATGTAAATATCCACATATGTTTTATTTCAGTAGAGAAATAATTCTATAGCAAATAGTTTATGTCAAACTATAAGGAACAATATTATATGTGGTAAGAAATGGCTGACTTTGGTAATTACAAGGAGCTCACATACAGCGATAGGAAAACGACATAAGGACTGATAGGAAAATATGAATCCTTGTGGTCAAGGTGTTCACAGACAGGCCAATCTAATTAGTACCTTTGAAAGAGGACCTGCTGCTGAACATCAGGCAGGGAAGGGCAGGTCAAGGGGGCTGATAACACCCAGTAGTGTCTTGCTTCTGTGACTGACATGCTGTGTAGGGTCAGTAAAATCCAAGGTCCCACACACTTCAGTTTTCCCAGTCAGTTCTTAAAGCAGAGATTCTCGACCTGTGGGTTTCGACCCCTTTTGAACACCTCTCTCTCCAAAAAATATTTACATTATGATTCATAGCAGTTGCAGAATTACAGTTCTGAAGTAGCAACAAAAATAATTTCACATTTGGGTATCAGCACACCATGAGGAAGTGTATTGAATAATCACAGCAATAGAAAACTTTAGAACCACGGCTCAAGGTGTACTAAGGACATGTTGTAACATGGTGGGAATTCCACCGTTCTCAGGGATGGGCACTCTTTCAGCCCTGCTCCTTTCCAGCTGCTGGAGGACAAAGAAGTGGCCCTGTCAGCCTGGGGTGGTAGCACACACGTTTAATCCCAGCACTTCTGAGGCAGATGCAGCAGTATCTCAGTGAGTTCGAGCCCAGCCTGGTCTACAGAGCAGATCCAGGACAGGCACCAAAACTACACAGAGAAACCCTGTCTCGAAAAACCAAAGAAAAAAATCTTTGGAACCCATCAGTGTTGCCTCCCTCTTTCCTGATGGTGCATATCGCGTTAGGTGTAACAGCACTGGGTTTCTGCCTCGAGTCCCCTTCCTGACTTTCCTCAGTCATAGACCTGGGACCTGGAGACCAAGTAAACCCTTTCCTCCCTAGGTTGCTTTTGTTGATGCACTTGGTCACAGCCACCGAAAGCAAACTAGCACACAATGGGACAATCTGTGGAAGTTGGCTCTCTCCTTCCATGTGAATAGCAGGACTAGAACTCCGGTCATCAGGATCGGAGGTAAGCATCTTGACCTGCTGAGCCATCTCATAGGTCTTGTGAGTTACGTTTCTATCCCTGAGCCACAGACTTAACCCAGCATGGCAGGATGATGGGAATAGAGACTGTGTCAAAGCCGGGTCGTGGTGGTGGTGGTGCAGGAATTTAATCCCAGCACTTGGGAGCAGAGGTAGGTGGATCTCTGTGAGTTTGAGACCAGCTTGGTTTAAAAAGACTTCTAGGACAGTCAGGGCTCTAACACAGAGGAACCATGTCAAAAAAAAAATTATGTCTAGGCCAAACTTCCTCTGGAATTGGTCTTTTTCCCCCTCCGTTCACCTGTGTTTTTGTAAGAGGAAGCAGTGGCCACCCTCATTAGTTAGAGCTTTAGGGCAGGCTCTGGAACAGATGGAATAACCCAGTTCTCCCAAAGGCTATTTGACTATGGGTAGAGTTCTGTTGAACAATACTAAATGCATACATGGCTCAGTGGTTAAGAGCTCTTGTTGCTCTTCCAGAGGACCCAGGTTCAATCCACAACACCCACATAGACGCTTACATCTGTCTATAACTCCAGGTCCAGGGGATCTGACATCCTCACAAAAGACATACATACAAGCAAAACACCAATACACTTGAAATAAAAATAAATAAATAAATAAATAAATAAATAAATAAATAAATAAATAAATAAGTAGCTCTTGTTACTCAATCATGAAGACCAGAGTTCATACCTCAGCACCCCATAAGAAGCCAGGCCTCCTGCAGAAATGCTTGTAACTCCAGCCCTGAGGGATCTGAAGCCTGCTTCTCTCACACACACATGCATCTACATCTACATACAAATAAAATATATTGAAAAAATGTCCTATGAATTACTTTTCTTGGGGAGATGCGAACACAGGACTATTCATCCCAAATTAGACACTGGTGACAGGTCAACAAAATTATTTTATCAGCTGTGCAGTGATGGTACACACCTTTAATCCCAGTACTGGGGAGGCAGAGACAGGTGGATCTCTGTGAGTTCAAAGCCAGCCTGATCTACAGAGAGAGTTTCAGGACAGCCATGGCTGTTACACAGAGAAACACTGTCTCATGAAAAAAAATAAAACAAAAGAATAAAAGAAAAGATATTATCTACTACCCACATCTAGCTTAGCACCCTAGGGAGTTTTATGGGGTTAGTTGCAGGAGCCTAGGTGACTCAAAGGTCACTGTGCTGTGGGATGTCTTTCTGTATGCTGTGAACACGTGTTGCTCTGATTGGTTGATAAATAAAGCTGCATTGGCCTATGTCAGGGCAAGAAAAGGTTAGGTGATACATTCCTACGGAAAATGGGCCAAAGAAGAGTGGAGTCAGGGAGATGCCAGTCCACCACCCAAGTATCAACAAGATGTCTGTAGACTGGTAACATGGCAACATATAGATGAAGAGAAATGGGTTGAGGTGAGTTATAAGAGCTAGCTAGCAAGAAGCCTGACCCATTCAGTTTGTAAATAATATAGCCTCTGTGTGTTTACTTGGGACCAAGCAGCTGTGAGACAGGGGTGGGAGAGATTCATCCAGATCACAGGGCGGGGCAGGACTGGAGAAACTTCTGGCTACACCACTGCATCATGGGAAAGCCTATCCCAGCCTGAGTGTCAGCTCAAGGAAACGGTGTACCATGAGCTCTCTGTACAACTTTTAGGTGTGTGGACAAGCTGGAGTCTCCTCTCCCCAGAAACTGTTGCTGCATCTGTAACCTTGGAGAGAAGGGGTCTAGTGTCTTCTGACTTCCTGAAGCATTCTAAACTTTCCAAGTTTTGTTTATTTCCTGAGTCATCTGAACTGCCCCTTCTCTCCAGGAAGAAGTGTTTCAAACAGGAAGAAACAGCTATAAAATGATATCATTGATAGGATTTCATTATCATTATAATTATTAATTTTTTTGATACAGGGTTTCTCTGGGTTAACAGTCCTGGCTGTCCTGGAAATTGCTCTGTAGACCAGGATGGCCTCAGACTCAGAGATTTTCCTGTATCTGCCTCATGAGTGCTGGGATTAAAGGTGTGTGCCACTATGCACAGTGACAGGATTTTATAATAAGGCCTTCCTTTTATGAGGTGGTGGGCGAGGGTCTTATGTAGCACAGGCTGACCTCAAACTGGCTATGCAGTGGTAGATGAACTTGGATTCCTGATCTTGGTGCAGGCATTCCAGGCATTTGCCATTATGCCTGGCAAGTTCTTCTTCTAATGTTTGTTTTTCCTTTACATAAAAGAAGGCATTGGGATCTCAGGAGATTAGCTTTCCTTTTTTTTTTTTTTTTTTTTTGGGTTTTTTGAGACAGGGTTTCTCTGTGTAGCTTTGCGCCTTTCCTGGAACTCACTTGGTAGCCCAGGCTGGCCTCGAACTCACAGAGATCCGCCTAGCTCTGCCTCCCGAGTGCTGGGATTAAAGGCGTGTGCCACCACCGCCCGGCTAGCTGTCCTTTTTTAAAGGACTTATATTTATTTTGTGCATTGGTGTTTTGCCTGCACGTATGTCTGTGTGAGGGTGTCAGATTCCTTGCAACTGCAGGCCCAGCAGTTTCGAGCTGCCATGTGGGTGCTGGGAATTGAACCCAGAAACTGTGGAAGAGCAGCCAGTGCTCTTAAGGGCTGAGCTACCTCTCCAGTGGAATGAGTCTTTCTGTGTCCTGCCAGCCAGCTCCCAAATAATGACAGAGACTTATAATTAATTATGAAAGCTCAGCCTTAGCATAGGTTTGATCTTAAAACTTAACCCATTTCTATTTTTCTATGTTCTGTCATGTACAGCCCATTCTGCTTCTTCCATGTCTCCTGGCATCTCTTGCACCTAGATTCATCTCCTCTTCCTTTCTCTCCCTGGAAATTCCACCTATACTGCCTGCCTACCTCTTGGCCATTCAGCTTTTTATTACACCAATCACAGCAAATACACCTTCACACAGTGTACAACTGTCCCACACCACTCAAGCCCCATTCTTTGATGTCTTAATTGACAGCCATTAGATCTTTTCATGACTTCTGACTACCTTGAGATGAGGAATATTAGCCAGGCTGCTGGAAGGATTGCTTTCATGGCAGCCTGGCTGCCTGCGTACTCCACAGACACCTTGAGAAGAGACACAAACCATGGTTATGCATAGGATCTGTGGCTCAGGTGTACCTACCTGCCTAGTGTTCACAAAGCCCTGGGTTCTATCCCCAGCATCACATGAGTCACACTTGGTGATTCATGCCTATATACCACTCCCTGGAGAGGTAGAGGCAGGAGGATCTTAAGTTTCAGGTCATCCTTGGCTACACAGTGAGTTTAAGGTCAGCCAGGGATACATGGAATCTAGTCTTAAAAGACCAAACATAACATCTTAAAATCTCCAACAGACAAAGAAGTGTGCTAAAAGTCAGGAAATGGGCAGTGTGTGTGTGTGTGTGTCTCTGTGTGTGTGTGTGTGTTTATAGTGTGTATGTACTCAGGGAAAGTGCTGACTGTATCATTTGATGGCAGCAGCAACTGAAAGGAAGCCCAGTTTGTCGGAAGGAAGTGACCATCAGATGGGAACACTATGGGTCACAGGATCTCGTGATCTCCATTGTGGCTGTAGAAAGCTGCCTTGTGTCCATCTGTAGAACTCTTGTTGATTGTATCTGCTTGCATGGGTGACAGGTGTCCTGGTATGCTTGGACTAAGAGGTGTTCTAAGTTTGGAGTGAGAACATTTAAGACCAACATTCAAACTTGAAAATTATTTTACATTGTTATGAAATCAGAATGAGATATATTTACTTATTGTAAATAGATGTTTTACCTGCACGTCTGTCTGTCTGTGCACTACACTCTGGCAGTGTCTTCAGAGGCCAGGAGGAGGGTGTTAGATTCACGTGACCTGCAGTTACAGATGTGGGTGCTAGGATTCATACCAGGGCTATTTGGAAAAGTACCCAATGCTTTTTTTTTTTTTGAAATATAGTTTTTGAGACAGAGATACTTTGTGTAGCCCTGGCTGTAAGGGGACTCACTATATAGACCAGTTTGGCCTCAGACCTGGAAGTTCTACCTGTCTCTGCCTCCTGGGAGCTGGGATTAAAGGTGTGCATCACCATTACTGGGTCATCACTGTGCTTCCTTGCTGCTGGTGCAGCTAATTATGATAGACTGAGTTGGAAGTAAGGATGCTAACAGTAACAAACTAAATAAAGTTGGCTTCTAAGGAAGCCATCACCTGTTTCATGACGACAGCCCTGTACATAAACAGACTAAGAGAGCAATAACTAAGACCACAGCTCTTAATGAAGAAGGCAAGTTTATTTAATGCCCATGTTTGGACACATACAGGGTTAATGGCAGCAGAGCCAGGCAGCCTGTATCTAAAGTTATC
>CABHPR010136284.1:0-12295 GCA_902168415.1 Peromyscus melanophrys
ACATATGAAGGACCTAGCAGGTCCTCTTGAGAAATCTGTGCATGAAAGTGTTTCACAAAAGCACCTGGAGCTTAGCCAAGTGGAGCTTAGCCTGCATTCTAAGGCTTGTTTCAGATGTCGTGTGCCAGACTTGGATCCAAGGAGCCAAGTACAAAGACCTAACAGATATGTTTAAGCTATTTCGAAGACATAAGCACAAGATGAATATGTGTCGATATTTAAATCACAGTTCTAAACTAAATGGAAAAGAGATTGTGCACATCATAGTATCAAGGGAGTATTCCTGGCTACTTTTCATCCAGCTGACGCTGAGATTCTGAGTTCCCTCACCCTTCTTACCCACAGCAGGTGGGAAACCAATGGGTACTGAAGTCTACCTCACTTTCAGGAGTGTAAGATCTGTGGAAACAGGTGCACAAGATCTGTGGAAACAGGTGCACACTATAGTAGTGGTTCCTTCTAGGTCCTCTCTCTTGGTTTCTTGGAAAAACCATTCATTCACTTGTCTGACAACTAGTTATGAAGCACCTGCCATGTTAGATACACTAACTGCTTAGAGTTAATAATGAACAAAATAGATCTTCCCCAGAAAAATATCCTGGGGGAAAAATGTTCTTGATATGGGAGGAAACATGAATAATAAACATCAAATGGGAACAGAAGGGTCATAGTACAACATAAATGACGGTCAGGGTGTTGTTTCTCTTATTAATCATCTTCTCTTATTCCCATGAGCAATTTACAAGATATCTCCACTACTTCAATTACTCTTCAGGTCTGGACTGAGTGCACTTTGGTTTCTGCCCATTCTTTCCAAAGTCACTAAGGATTTCCCTACTGCAAATCCTGCTGACATTATTACCACAACCTGCAGTAGCTTAAAATTTTAATTTCCCCAAAGGCCCAGGTATTGAAGGCTTTGGTTCAGTGGTGGTGTTACCAGAGACCAAGGCCATGGAACAAGTAGATCCCAACAAACCAAATCAGCAATTCTCCCCCAAACCAAATAGAAATGATTATTAGATCAGTGCCTTATTCACCCATCATCAGAGAGGCTTCCTCCTCCAGCAGATGGGAACAAATACAGAGACCTAAAGCCAGACATTATGCAGAGAGACAGATCTTGGAACACACAGCTCTAAATGAGATGTCTCCATCAAATTATCCTCCTTAGAGCTCAGGGAACCCCAAGGAAGAGGGGGCAGGAGTGAGGGAGACAGAGGGGACAGAAGAAACCAAGAGAACAAGACCCTCTAAAACCACTGAGCAAAGCTCATATGAATTCAGAGACTGAAGCAGCAATCCCAGGGCCTTATACGAGTTGGCACCAGGTCCTCTGCATAATACTTTCAGTTTAGTATTTTTACGGGACTTCTGAAAGTGTGAACAAATGAGACTCTGATTCTTGTGCTGTCTCTTGGGGCTTTTTTATTTTTCTGTTGCCTTTTTTCCTTTATTAAGAGATTTCTTTTATTCATTTTACATACTAACCACAGATCCTTCTCTCTTCCCTCCTCCTGCTCCCCCCCCCCCGCCAGCCTTTCCCCCAATCCACCCCCCATTCCCTCCTCCAAAAAGGTAAGGCCTCCCATGGGGAATCAGCAAAGCCTGATACTTTCAGCTGCAGCAGGTCCAAGCCCTTCCCCCTGCATCAAGGCTGTGCAAGATTTCCCATATTGGTAGTGGGCTCCAAAAAGCCAGCTCATGCACCAGAGATGGATCCTGATCCTACTGCCAGGGGGCCCCTCAAACAGACCAAGCTACACAACTGTCTCGATTATGCAGAGGGTCTAGTCCAGTCCCATGGAGGCTCCACAGCTATTGGTCTAAAGTTCATGAATTCCCACTAGCTTGGTTCAGTTGTCTCTGTAGGTTTTCCTGTCGTGATCTTGGCCCTCTTTGCTCATAGAATCCCTCTTCCCTCTCTTCCACTGGACTCCTGGAGCTCATCCTGGTGCTTGGCTGTGGATCTCTGCATCTGCTTCTATTAGGTACTGGATGGAGGCTCTATGATGACTTTTCTGTTGCTTTGGATTGTCCAACTTTGATAGATTGTTTTGTTTTATCTTACTGTATTTTACTTTGTTACATTTTGTTGTTATGTCTTAGAAGCCTGTTCTTTTCTAATGAGAGACAGAAAGGGAGTGGATCTGGAGGGAAGAGGAGGTGAGGAAAAACTGGGAGGAGGAGAAGGAAGGAAAATGTATTCAGAGTCTATTGTGTGAGAAAAGAATCTATGTATCTATGTTTAATAAAAGGGAGAAAAATAGAAAAGATACTGATTAAAAGCAGAGTGGGAAAGTCAGTCAGTGAAGCTACCTCAAGCATTCAAGCACAGCATCAGCCCTGTCTTCTAAGGCACTGTCACCAGGCCTGATTGACCATTATTGCAAGACTGTCAAGTAGTGTCTCAGGGTGACTGTTGCTCTGATGTTGACTATGACCAAAAGCAACTTGGGGAGGAAAGGGTTCATTCTGCTTACACAGTTCATCACAGAGGGAAGCAAGGGAGGAACTCAAGTGGTGCAGGAACCCGGGGCAGGAGCTGATGCAGAGGTCATAGGGGGACACAGCTTACTGGCTTGCTCCTCATGGCTTGCTCGGCCTGCTTTCTTACAGAACCCAGGACCACCAACCCGAGTGTGGCACTGCCCAGGATAGGCTAGGCCCTCTCCCATCAACACTAATTAAGAAGACACCCCACAGGCTTGCCTGGCTACAGCCCTATGGAGGCACTTCCCCCCTGATCTTCCCTTCTCTGAGATGACTGCAGCTTGTGTCAAGCTGACATAAAGGAGCCAGCACAGGTAGGTTTTGTCCATAGAAAGTTGTCTGATCACTAGTTCTGATGCTTGTACAAGATGTTTATGCATCAGACCTGTTTTTAGAATCCGAGGCGATTTGGGGAGAAATTACCCAGAGCAGAGGAATAGACACAAAATGGAGGTGGAGATGCCAAACTTTTATTCTGCACTCTGTAGCAAGCAGCGTCCTCCTGCAGCCTCAGAGAGCAAGCCTGCTTGGGGTCCACTGGAGTAGTCAGCCCACATCCAGGCAAATTTAGAGGGAGAAGCCGCACAGACCCTTCTATAAACATCCATCCTGCTAGACCAGCCCTCCCAGTGGGACTCAGGCACCTCTCCACCTGTCCTCTTGCTGACAAGCCACAACCCAGCTGGTGACTGACAGGCTGAAGAACAGGCAAGTCAAAGAAGGTTCAGGCTACATCCTTGAAAAGCTGCCCAAGGACCGAAGTCAGTGGCTATCTCTACTTTCCCTCACTCCTGTGCCTCCTCCTCTGCCTCTCTGTTATATCTGTTCACTTCATGTATCTTTAGAAATATATATAAATGGGCATTTTCTGTTCTTCACACTGTAAACACACCCTACTTGAATATCCATTCTCAGTGGATCCCAAACTACAGTAGATGTAAGGGTTGATGTCAGGGATACCTGTTAGAAAACATACTTCAGGCCTCATGTTGAACAATTATAATGGAGTGAATCTGGGGTAGGGCGCTAGAATTTAGGAACCTCGCCCCAATGTCTGCTGATTCAGATAATCGAGGAGCCATATTTTAAAATGTTTTTCCTCAAAGCTCCCTCCTATTACTAATATGTATGCCTTATTATATTATTCCTGTTTTCATTGCATTAATGTTGGCAATTGAGCAGTTATTTTCTCAAAATCTGTGGTCACAGGCATGGATGTATATTTGTTCATAAAGCACTTGCAGATGCAGACCACTATACCATGAAATTACTCCAGTGGTTTTGTTTATAGTTTCACTATAGTGAATACTGTGAATCAGGAAGTAACATTCATTCAACTATGGGAGAATGCAAAAATGCTCTAGAGAGAAGCTGTTTATGTCCGCTCACTCTTCTATAGAAGTGATTTCAACTTGAAATGATCAGTATACTGCACTTACGTCTATAAATTCCCACTTGCTAATTATCTCTAACATTTTGCTTCTAAGAGATTGCTGTTACTTCTTCATTTTCAACTTTACCACAGGGAAAGTAATATTATTTACTCTTATCAATCAACATAATTATAACTATTGCCTAATTATTTGGTATATTTATATTTCTTATATATGTGTCTGTCTTGAGTTGCTAATTACTCTAGTCAGTCACTTAACATTGGTCCAGTGAAGGTATTTATAGAAATACAGCTGAAATATTTCTGAACAAATAACTTACAGAATGCCTCGTACAGAATTAATTCCTGTATTAAAAACATTTCCCTCAAATATCCTCATATTTATTGGAACTAATTAGAAGCGAAGAGAAACTATGAGCATCCTTAGGGCGCATTTACCTGCAGGCACTGGGTCCATTGTTGATAGTTTATTGTTTCTAGAGCCTCACAGCATGCATACTGTTGTGCAATGACTTGGTCTAGACTACTGCGTGGAATGAAAGAATGAATGATGCACTCTGTAGCCTTGGCACCTCCTTTGCCAAAGTCCTCCTGAGAGATGCTGCAGTGAGCAATGGATGGGTGGCTGTGGAAGCTGCTGCCTCAGCCAGTGAAGTCCACCTGTTCCTTCTTCAGTCCTAACAATGCACTACAGATTCTCCCATTCCTGAAGGATCAAAACCACACAGAACAGATGCTCCCACTCCTGAAGGATCTAAACCACACATTAAAGATTCTCCCACCCCTAAAGAGTCCAAACCATACAGAACAGATTCTCCTACTCCTGGAGAGTCCAAGCCACACAGTACAGACACTCCCACTCCTGAAGAGTCCAAACCACACAGTACAGACACTCCCACTCCTGAAGAGTCCAAACCACACAGTACAGACACTCCCACTCCTGAAGAGTCCAAACCACACAGTACAAATTCTCTGGCTTCTAAGCGTCCAAACCACACAATACAGAATCTCCCACTCCTGAAGAGCTCATTTGATTTAAGAACTGTTTTATCTTATTTCAAACACAAAGTTAGAATTAAACATCAGTATAGGGACTGGGGAGAAGGCTCAGTGGGTAACGAGCTTGCCATGCAACCATGAGGACTTCTGTTTGAACGTCCACAACCCATGCAAAGCTGGGGCTGCAATGCATGCCTATAAAATCCCAGCAGAGACTGAAGATTGAAAAATCCCCTGAAGCCCAAGGGCCGATAGCCTGGCATGCAGTAGGTAATGACAGCATCAAACAAGGTGGGAAGAGAGGACCAACGTCTGAGATTGTTCTCTGACCTTTGCGAGTGCATGACTGGACTTATCCCCCCACACCCTCTTCTCTCTCAATGCATAAGTGGAATTTTATCTGCCATTACAAATTAGAAGGAACAAAGAAAGTGAAACCCAGTTAACTGGCTGCAAATGAGCAGCTACAGCACACCAATGGGAAGGGGGTCCCTACATAGATTGAGAACTGTTTATGATGTGTGGATTTATAAATTTAGAGATTTGGAGATTTGCACTCAATTGCTTGCCCAGGCTGGTTTAAGTGCTGCTCCTGCTTTAGGGTCTTGAGTAGCAGGAACTATGAGAGGATTTAGTACCAGGTTCGGCCCTCAAAATATTACTCAACTAAGAGCCTTATATGAAATAATGAAGTACCATCTCATCTACATTATGATACAGGGCAAGTGACTACACCCCAGTTCCTTATGAATGAGGTAGGAGATAGAGTCATCATGTTTACTTCCTACTTGAAGGCTGATGGGGCCTGTGTTGTCAGTGAACATGACTCTTTTTGACCTGAATAGATCGAATGAGACTGATGCACGGCAGGTGTTCATAAACTTGTGCCAATTCCCAGCACCTTCATTCTGGGCCTTTAAATTGCATTGCCCATGAGAATTGTAACATCATATTGCATATTCATTTGTTGGAAGTGTATGTCCCCAACTAAATTAGATTCTGAGATTAAAGAGGGACAAACTATCTCTTTTTCTCCATCTATATCCCGAGGTCAGCTCTCTGCATTATCAATAGGATGGGACACAAGATTAGGAACTAGCATGTCCATATAAAGATCTCAAAGAATAATCAGTTAAGGTACGGTCAGTGTCATTATTCCCATGCTCACAGATTAAAAGAAAGCCTACGTTTTAAAAAGGAAACAATACACCTGGTTTTCATGCTTTCAGAGAAGTTTCTGCCTGGGTCTTATTTTTTAATAAAATTGAGCCATAAAAAGGCAACAAAGCTGGATGGTGGTGGCTCATTCCTTTAATCCCAGCACTTGAGAGGCAGAGACAGGTGGATCTCTGTGAGTTCAAGGCCAGGCTGAACTATAGAGTGAGTTCCAGGACAGCCAGGGCTAGGCAGAGAAACCCCGTGTGGAATAAAAAGCAAACAGATGCACCTTAATAAGAATGCTTATCTGGGTCTCCATTGGACCTGCTTGTCTCCTCAGCCCACTCCCTTTCCCACACATAGTCCTTCCTTCCTTAGGGTGGAGTGAACAAGGAAAGGATGTGTTTTATGAAGGTGTAGAATCCATTTTGTCTTAAAGGGACAAAATACCATAGAGTGGTTATTGTATAATGAGCAGACACGCATTGGCTCACAGTTTTAAAAAGCTGCAAGTCCAAGGTCGAGGGCTGAGCATCTGTTTCAGCCTCCTTATGATGCAATTAGAAGAAATTCAGACTCTCAATGTCCCAATGGCTTTTCCTCAAGTGAGTCTGTGTTGCTAACCACAAAGCTATTAGTGCAAAATCTGGAACTCTTATTTAAATCATTACCCAAGTAAGCAGGAACCCATATACCAGGTCCTTGACAAAATGACCAATTGGTGAGCATCACAAGGGAATGGGCATTTGGGCTTCATTATTTTGTTGCCACTTACAAAAGCATTTTCTGTAAGTGAACATAATGCATATTTGTACATACAGATATCAGCACGTGTGTGTTGTCTTGGACTACCTACTGGCCCAAACCCGTGTCAGCCTGAGGGAGCTACCCATCTGCCCCAGAGCCTGTGATCCTGCCTTCCTGGCCAGGGATGCTTACACTCTCCAGGTTGGGCCTAAGTCATCTACCAGACTGTTGACCTGCATTGTATTGGGCCCATGGCCACAAAGCATGCCCTCCAGGCTGCAAAGTCCCACTCTTTACATTTTAATCTGCTGAGACTTATTGGGTGAGCAGAGGAAGGGCCCCGGACAGGGTGGGGGTGACAGAGGCAGACAAATCCTAAGGAAGGGGCTGTGGATACCCTCATTCCTTCCCTAGGTCTACATTAGAGAACTGAGGCTCAATGAGTAACTACTTGGAAACATACACTGAATTAGTAGTCAGTACAGGGTACGGATTGAGCATTCTGACTCCCAGTCTTAGGCTCCATGTATTGTTGTAGAATATTATTTTAAGATGTGTTACTTTTGTTTATTTTCCATTTGTTTAACTCTGTGAAGCTGTGTTACTGTGCCTGTCTAAAACACCTAATAAAGAGCTGATAAATAAAGGTCGAACAAAGAGCTGAAGGGCCAATAGCTGGGCAGGAAAAAGGATAGGCGGGGCTGGCAGGCAGAGGATATATGGAAGGAGAAATTTGGGATGAAGGAAGAAGTAGCCAGAGAAAGAGGAAGACCAGCCATGGAGTAAGAAACAAAGAAAGGTATACAGAAATAGAAAAAGAAAAGCCCACAGGCAAAAGGGAGATGGGATCATTCAAAGTTAAGAGAAGCTGGCTAGAAATGAGCTAAGGCCGAGCATTTATAATTAAGAATAAGCTTCTGAGTGTCATTTATTTGGGAGTTGGATGGTGGGCCCTGCAAAGGAGCAAAAACAAACAACAACAATGCAGCCTTTCCCATCTTCCTCTGTCCCCTTCCTCAGCCTAAGTTCACCCACCCTTGGGTATCCCGTGTCCCTCTCTTCGGCAGGGGACCTGTTATGGGAAAAATGAGAGTCCCATGGAGTATTAGAGGTGGGTGCCCTCTTCCTTGAGCCCTCACTGTATTCCCACCTGCTCTCAACGACACAAATTTTGGCATATCCTAAAACATCAGGCAGTTAAGAAATGATGCCATGCAGTCACACTGCTGTCACTTGTGACTGTATAATCCAGTGAATGGATGCAGATCTATATATCTGCTTCCTTTGCTCACATCGCCAGCAAACACGGAATCTGACCCTCTGTGCTGGGAAGTATTTTCAGGCACAGAGTCTAGCATGTCTTTGAAATGGTGTGGTCAAAGACCCTGAGTGATAGCCTGACATTGACTGGAGTCTGTAGTAGACAGGAAGCCTTAGCAGACTTTGTGTATAATAATGGCCTTCACAGTGATGATGCACTCCACCAGTTCTTACTAGAATGACCTGTATTAAAATGGAACCCAATTATGACATGCAAAGACCTTGTTTTTGGATATAGACTCCTCCTATTGTCTGTTTCACCAGTACTAGAAGCTTGTGAGCTCTTTTTCTGTTTTCTGTGATGATGGTTCCTGTTTCTACCCAATATGTCATGTCCCTACCTGAGCTGGCCAGGAAATGCCCGAGACTGGAAATGACCTTGAACCTCTGACCTATACATGGCCCTCTGAATGCTGGCATTATAGGGCTATGTGCCACAATACCCTAGTTTATGCAGAACTGAGGATAAAACCCAGGACCTCTAGAGTGACAGGCTATGGTTCCATGTCTCTGTACATCTTAGCTTTCTGGGTCCTTCACAGTTGAAGCTATGCAGACAGAGTATAGATTCTACCTTGGGTGTCTGATGAGTGTGTCCATAATGGCAGTATTTGCATCCTCTGTAGATTGTACTTGTTCTGGGTTTTTGCTTCAAAGCTAGACCTCTTCTATAGTGACTAAGGTCCTGGTGAACCATAAATTGGGATCTGTAGAGTGTCCCTTTGATTCCACATATAGGGGAACCCAATTTGTCTTATACTCCAAGTAACCTACTTGTTTAGTTACCTCTGTGTCCTGGTTGGTTCCTCTGTTGGGGAACAGGAGGGGGTAGCTAAGAAACTACCAGGCTGGGATTTGAAGGAAGTAATGTAGGGCAACTGTCATTCTGATGTTTTTGTTTTTGTTTTTGTTTTTTTGCACTGAGAAGACTGGAATCACCTTTGGGTTGGATGACTAAGACAGATGATAGGGGAAGTTGCAGACATTGAACAATAAACAAACTCCAAGACAGGAATGCAGGGGTTACTGGGACATGAGCTTGAGTGGTTCTTGGGTACTAGTTGCTGCTTTGCTATTTAGACTACACTGGCTGTCTTCATTGCCAGCCAGTTACTCAGAAAACAGTGGTGCACCTGACAAAAGACAACCAACATTTACACCTGGTTATCTAAAAAAAACGTGTCCTACGGAAGTCATGTCAGAATACATACAGCCTCTTCTCTTCTGAGACTGGACCTGCAATTTAGAGAAAACACTCTTTGACCAACATCTTTTTTTTTTTTTTTTTTACTTTTTATTCTTTTTGGATTTCCCATCATACATCCTGATCCCACTCATCCCCTGTCCCCTTGCTTCCACCCTCTGCCCTTGCCACCTCCCCCCAAAACAAAATTTAAAAGTAAAACAAAACAAAAAAAAAAAGAAACAAAGTCTCCGTGTGGCCCAGTGAGTCACACAGTAGACCCTTTAGTCCATACGTCTTGAAAGTGTTCATTGCAATGAGTCATTGGTCTGGTTCGAGGCCTCTGCCTTCTGCTACAACCTCGATACTGGGCCCTCACTGGGTCTCCTCTTGGATATCCTGTTGTCCTGTGTCGTGGAGATCCTGTAGCTTTGGATCTGCAGGTCCGGCCCCCTCACTTGCTCCAGCAGTTGATAGATACGGTGGGTGTTGGGGTGGGCTACCTTGTAGTCCTGGTTCTGGGCCTGGGTGGTACCTGGATTGGTCAGCCTGCCAGCTTTCCCTCATAGTCTCCACCTAGGCAAGCTCTGCAGCACAGCTCCAGCTAGCTCACCCAATGTAGCAGACAGCAAGGAGAGGGGCCAGTTCTCCTGCTCTCACACCTTCGGGTTCAGCTTACCTACCTACACTCACACCACAAGGGCCAACCCTACTGTTTTGCCCAGGTGAGGTACAGAGAGCTCTCTCCAGATTGCTACACTTGGTGAGGGGCAAGGCCAGCTCTTCTGTCTTCATGCCCCCAAGATTGGCTCTCCCATCTGTCACAGGTAACACAGGGTGGAGGAGGGGAGGGCATATTTCCCTTACCCCTGTCATCCCATGGCATACCTAGGAGAAGGTGGGGGCAGCTCTCCTGCTCTCAGGCCTGGCTCATCTGAGCCTGCACCATCAGGGTCAGCTCTAGTATACTACCCAGGCAAGATGCCCTGCCCGATCTCCCATGTGCTGCAGCTGGTGAGGGGCAGGGCCAGTTCTCCCACTCTCCTGACCCCAGGGCCAACTCTCTCACCTGTTGCAGGTGGCAAGGGGTAAGGGGAGGGAGGGCATTTTTCCCTCACCCATGCCACCATCATCATTTTGAATTTTGGTTGCACATATCTTTGGTTCCCCCTGATGATTCATTTTTTAAAAAAAGCTTATTCAAACTGGCCCTGAGGTCAGAAGGGTGGGAGAGCTGCTCCTGCCCACCACCAGCTGTAACACTCAAGAGAGCAGGTCCTATACCTCACCTGGGCAGCACAATAGAGTCAACCCTGTTGGCAGAGGTGTGGGTGAGACAGTCCCAAAGTTGTGAGCATGGGAGAACTGTCCCCATTACTCATCTGTCATGTGGCAGCATGTGAGGGGGGAGAGATGCCCTTCCCTCTCCTCCCCCCATCCATCAATATCTGAGGCAGGTGGGAGAGCTGGCCCTGAGGTAATAAGAGCAGGAGAGCTAGCCCTGCCTGCCGCTCATCTGCTGCAGCACTCGGGAGAGTAGTCCCTATGCCATGCCTGGGCAACACAGCAGAGCTGGCGCTGAAGGTGCAGATGTGGGAGATCCAACCCTGAGGACATGATAGCATATATATGATAGATATATATATATATTATACATATATATGTGTGTGTGTGTGTGTGTGTGTGTGTGTGTGTACACATTTATGCCATACAAAATAGCTGTAAATACAGCAAAGAATATCTATGGAAGAACTTGATGAATCAAATAAATAAGTTATAGAGTAAAACTATAAAGCAAAAGCAAAATTGTATGTAATATAGGGAAAAATTATTTAAACAAAATATGTTGAGAAATGATGACCAGTTCAGTTGAGGGGATGACATTCAAAGGTGAGCATCACCACACCTCTACAGAAGCCTCTTGCTAATTATCCATTAGTATGCAGAATTCTCAATTACCCCAATTGAATGTTCTCTGAAGAGAAACATATCTTGACAGTTGAGAGCAAAGGAATACCAAAGTAACACCACACAACAAACCCTACACAGGAGATGTATTGGGAGGGACAAACCCAGGAGGGTGGCTGCCTCTGCTTGGGTGAGAAGCAGCAGAGAACTGAGCAGAGGACAGGGTTTATAGAGTGTTTCTTGGGGCTTCAGATTTCCAGGGTGGGGATCGATGGGTTCTCAAGTCCGGAGCTTGGGATTTTTACTCTGTAGGGTGGGACTTGGCTACCAGTGTCTGGAGGGGCAGGTTCTGGCTATTATGGCAGAAGAACAGTTATATGTTGGTGAGGCATTAAGTGAAGGGGGTGTCCCTTTGATACCACATATATAGAAACTCATCTGGTCTTGGACTCCATAGCTAGCCTGCTTGTTCAGTTACCACTGTACCTTGATTGGTTCCTCTGTGGTGCAGTAAGCTGAGAAATCTAACATACCTGACTGGGCTGAGGTTGGAACAGTTTGTACATAAAGTGTGAGCTCTTGACTTTCTTTTCACTGCGAAGATTGACTTTGCAAACTGAGTTGGATGACTGGGAAAAATTGTTAGGCGAAATACACATGAAGATGTTTCAGGATGAACAAACTCCCAGGCATGAATGCAGGGGCTATGAGGACATAAGCATGAATTGTTTCTTGGAGTTCTAGTAGCTGTTGTTATTTAGACCACACTGGCAATCTTCATTGCCAGCGGTTACTCAGAAAATCATGGTGCACCTGGCAAAATGCAACAGTATTTACAAAATTCTTATCTAAAACATGTCTAAGAAAGTCATACCAGAGGGCTAGAGAGATGGCTTGGTGGTTAAGAGCAATGGCTGCTCCTACAGAGGTCCTGAGTTCAATTTCCAGCAACCATATGGTAGCTCACAATCATCCATAATGAGATCTGGTGCCCTCTTCTGGCCTGTAGGCAGAACGCTGTATACATAAATAAATAAATAAATAAATAAATAAATAAATAAATAAATAAATAAATAAATAAATAAATAAATAAA
>CABHPR010136284.1:12305-59805 GCA_902168415.1 Peromyscus melanophrys
GAAAGAAAGAAAGAAAGAAAGAAAGAAAGAAAGAAAGAAAGAAAGAAAGAAAGAAAGAAAGAAAGAAAAAGTCATATTACCAGAATACATACAGGACTTTTCAATGACTGGACCTACTTGGAGTGGAGCTGCCTCTTTGCTCACACTCGCCAGCCAACACGGAATCTGACCCTCTGTGCTGGGCAGTATTTTCAGGCACAGAGTCTAGCATGTCTTTGAAATGGTGTGGTCAAAGACCCTGAGTGATAACCTGGCATTGACTGGAGTCCGTAGTAGACAGGAGGCCTTAGCAGACTGTGTGGGCCTGTGTGTGTATAATAATGGCCTTCATAGTGATGTTGCACCCCACCAGTTCTTACCAGATTGATCCATGTTAAAATGGAACCCAATTTTGACATGCATCCACCTTGCTTTTGGATATAGACTCCTCCTATTGACTATTTCACTGTTACTAAAAAGCATGTGGGCTCTTTTTCTGGTTTCTGAGATGGTGGCTGTTCTTTCCACCCAACATCTCATATCATAACCTAGGTCGGCTGGGAAATGCTTGAGACTAGAGATGATCTTGAACCACTGATCTGCACATATCCCCCTGTTTGAATGCTGGACATTAAATGCCAATGTGCCAATACCATAATTTATGCAGAACTGAGGATAAAACCCAGGACCTCTTGAGTGACAGCTGCTATAATGAGTCTTTCTCTGTCCCACTAGCCAACTCCCAAATAATGACATGGAGAATTCATATTAATTATGAAAGCTTGGCCTATAGCTTAGCCATGTTTCTAACTAGCTTTTATAACTTAAATTAATACATTTATATTAATCAAAATTTCATCATATGGCGTTACCTTTCTTCTTGTGCCTCCTGTTTCCATGACTCCTGGCATCTATAAAGTGCCTAGATTCCTCCTCCTCATTTTTCTCCCAGAAATCCTGCCTATACCTCCTGCCTAACAATTGGCTGTTTAGCTTTTTATTACACCAACCACAGCAATACACCTTCACACCATGTACAAATATCCTTGAACAGGCTGCCGTTCCAAGTCCTAGCATACCTGGACTTCTTCTTCTTTCACAGTCGTGATGATCTGCAGATGGAACCATGGATGCTGCTTGGGTGTTTGGTGAGTGTGGCAGCAATGGTAATGTTTGTGTTCCCTGTAGGTTGTACTTGTTCTGGAGTTTTGGTTGAAAGCTAGACCTCTTACACAGGGACTAATATCCTTGTGAGGTATTAAGAGGAACTAATAACTTGGTGTCCCTTTGATACCACATATTTAAGAACCCATTTGGTCTTGTACTCCATAGCTAGCATACTTGCTAACTATGCATCTTGGTGGGTTCCTTGGTGGTGGTGTGAGCTAAGAAATCCACCATACCTGTCTGGGCTGAGGTTTGAATGAAATAATGCAGATAAAGTGTGAACTCTGGTTTTTTTTGTAAATTAGTTGGATTACTGGGAAGCAGATAGGGCAAATACACATGCAGAAATTGACCAATGAACAAACTCCCAGCATTGAATGCAGAGGCAATAGGGACAAGAGTGTGAGTTGTTATGTGGACTACCAGTCGCTATTATTTACACCACACTGGCTGTGTAAGGTGTCCTACCATAGGCACTGGGCTTCAAAAAGCCTGCTCATGCACCAGGGATGGATCCCAATCCCACTGCCAGGGGGCCCTAAATAGTTCAAGCTAAACAACTGTCTCCCATAACCAGAGGGCCTAATCCAGTACCTTAGGGGCTCCACAGTTATTGGTCTACTGTTATGAGTTCCCACTAGTTTGGCCTGGCCGTCTCTGTATGTTTCCCCATCATGATCTCGATGTCCCTTGCTCATAGAATCCCTCCTCTCTCTCATCAACTGGACCCCTGGAGTTCAGCCTGGCGCCCGGCCATGGATCTCTGCATCTGCTTCCATTAGTTACTGGATGATGGCTCTATGATGACAGTTAGGGTATTCACCATTCTGATTACCAGAGTAATTACCCTCTCCACTATTGCTAGTAGTCAGATCTACAAATTCTTAAGGCTTCAGATTGTGGTGTATGTTCCTTTTGTTTCTATTCTCCATGTCAAAATAGAATCTATGTCTCACAAATGGTCTTTCTACAAAAGAAAATTTATACAACAAGTACTTATGTCAGCAGAGGTAAGCAAACAGGCTTTGGTTTGATTGCCTGAATGATTGAGGAAAAACTTGAAAACTGTTGAAAACCAGCTGTTCCAGAGGACCAGAGTTCAATACCAATCATGAACATGGTGGCTCAACATCATCCGTAACTCCAGTCTCAGGACACCCAATGTTCTTTTCTGGGCTCTGCATGTCATGGTGCATAGACACATATGTAGGCAAAAGATCCATATACATAAAAATAATAATAATTAAATTTTTTTTTTCGAGACAGGGTTTCTCTGTGTAGCTTTGCGCCTTTCCTGGAGCTCACTTGGTAGCCCAGGCTGGCCTCGAACTCACAGAGATCCGCCTGGCTCTGCCTCCCGAGTGCTGGGATTAAAGGCGTGCGCCACCAACGCCCGGCTAAAATTTTTTAAAACTGCCTTAAAATCTTGAGCATATGAGGCTGAGTGTTATAGAGCATTTGCTGCTCTTTCTGAGGACTTGAGATCAGTTTTAG
Source organism: Peromyscus melanophrys (assembly GCA_902168415.1). NCBI lineage: Eukaryota > Metazoa > Chordata > Mammalia > Rodentia > Cricetidae > Peromyscus > Peromyscus melanophrys. The sequence continues at coordinate 14,946 of CABHPR010136284.1, forward strand.
GCCCCTAAATGGTGGTCCAGAACCATCTGTAGCTCCAGTCCAGGGACTTGACATCCTTTTCTGGCATGGTATCATGTGGCCACATCCAAATAGATTTTACAGACACTTGAATACAGGGAAATTTGTGTATTCTTCAGTTCTCTATTCTGTGAAAGATGACACTAACATCTCATAGGGACTCATTTTATTGTATATTAATTGTATATATTGTAGATGAAGTTATTTCAAGAAATATTTTAACAAATATTAACCAGTCCAGTTGAGGGATGGCATTTAATGGTGAGTATTATCATACTTTCACATGAACATCTGCTCCTGTTTATTAAATCTTAATCACAACCAAAATATAGAATTCTATACTACCCAAGTATATGTTGAGACATCTCAAGTCCACTAAGAACTGAAGCATGAATATAATGCGTAAGCACATATCCATGGCAACAGTATGACATAATTTTCAGCGTGTCTTCACAATCCACACTGGGACAGCCAGCTGCTTGGTCATTGAGTCAGCTATTGGCTCGGCTTGTCAGAAGACTTCGCCATATAAACCCGACGATTCAAGTTTGGTCTATTGAGCCTCTGGTAGAATGGGAGAACCAATTTCTCAGAATTTCCCACTAACCTCCATCTACGTACCATGGTGTGGGTGTGTCACACTAAAATACCAAAACATGCACCCAATAATGATTTTTAAAATAGGTTATCTTAACCTATTTTATTATTAATCTAAATATTATAAGTGATACTTTATTACAATATTCATTCACTACCAAATCATATACTTTGTCTCATCTGTTGATGTACTATGAAGTTCCCTGTCTACATTTCTGACTTCATTGAAATTTTTTCTATTACTGAAGTCCTTGGCACATTTAAGAGGAAATAAAACAGAAGAGAACAGCTTTAAAGGTCTCAGGCATCTCTTCTGAAAGTTTGGGTCCTACTAGAGGGTTAGAGCCTTATCGGGGAGGTGGGCCTGGAGGCCACAGGGAACGATACCACCCGCTGAAATATAAGAATGCAAGTGTGGTACATATGTGTGGCAAGCATTTTTCTCTCTAGAGGATGGGGTTTGAGGAAATGTCTACCTCCTCCGTCAAAAGTCAGACTGATAACCAAACTTTGATTCCTTCAAGGATCACCCTGGGCAAATTAATTTACTAGGCTTACTTAGAGAGCATGCCTGAGGGGTTATGGGCGGGAGTGACCCTAGAGTAGCCATGCTGGAAGTCTGCACCCAACATGGATGATGGTTCACCCATGACTGCATAAATAGAAGTACTATGGGTTAAACTACCCAGACTGTAGACTGTGTACACCTCCCTCTTCATCGTCCCCGAGGCCACCTACGACCAGGTCTAATTTTTATACAAATGGCTGGAGGAGTGACCGGATACTCAGTTGAGGGTGCAGTGACTCCCAATGCCCAATGCCCTAACAGCCAGGAGAGCATATTGCCAAAGCCAGCCTTGATCACTATCTCTTACAGAGATACGAGTCAAGATAAACCTTGGTTACAATTTAGCCCTGGGATTATTCCAGGCAGAAGCTAGATTCACACTCCGTGAGAGTAGTCTTGGACAGTATGCATAGATACACAGTGTACAAGGACAAAGGAAGCTGTCACTTCAAACTCTGGCCTGCTCAAGATCAGGCTGTCAGGTCTAGTGTGGCTGGGCCCAGGTTAACCACAGGTCAGAGCTGATACACAACACAGTGCTGGAGGCCTTTGGTTAATTTGTGGTCACAACAGGGAAGACAGCATATTGGTAGAGGGTGAGACCCACAGAGATGCAGCATTACCCTATAAGCACTCAAACACAAGCTAGGCCCAGGTCCAAAAACAACTCAAGTGCTTTAACAGATGGCCCATGGGGCCTAGAGCCTCACCAGAACCTTTAGTTAGGTAGGAGCCCCAGCAGACCGATCTCAGCTCACACCACTGTAGTGGTAGTCCACAGCAAGTGTGGCTCATAAAAGGAAGACCAGGATCCTCAGACCAAATATCCAGAGCCCCTGAGCCACATGTCCTAATCCTTCAAATAATGCCACTCCCCATGATCCTATGGGGGCCATTTTCATTCAATCTACCACACTAGGTAGAGTCACAATTTCATATAGTAGAAAGTTGTGGTGGTATTGTGTTCCCCAAAATATTGTGCACCCTAATAAACTTATCTGGGGTCAGAGACAGAACAGCCACTAGATACAAAGGCTAGAAAATGGTGGCACTCACACCTTTAATCCTAGCACTCCAGAGGTAGAAATCCCTCTGGATCTCTGTGAGTTCAAGGGCACATTGGAAACAGCCAGGCATGGTGACACACACCTTTAATCCCAGAAAGCAAGCCTTTAATCTCAGGGAGTGGTAGTAGAAAGCAGAAAGGTATATAAGGCTTGAGGACCAGAAACTAGAAGCATTTGGCTGGTTAAGCATTTGGCCTGGTTAAGCTTTCAGGCTTTCGAGCAGCAGTTCAGCTGAGAGCCATTTGGATGAGGACTCAGAAGCTTCCACTCTGAGGAAACAAGACCAGCTGAGAAGTTGGCCAGGTGAGGTTAGCTGTGGCTTGTTCTGGTTCTCTGATCTTCCAGTTCACCCCAATACCAGGCTCAGGTTTGCTTTTATTAATAAGACCTTTTAAGATTCCTGCTACAGAAAGTGGTGCTAGACATCATCCCTCTACATGTGGGAGACAGTGTCATCTACAGCTGCGGTGAAGGACTAATGCATCAATCTGTTTTGACAACACCTTCAACAACACTGCAGTGGCATTTTGTGTCAGTAGGAAGTTGTGTTGCAGCTAGTGAACTCTGCCTTAATGAATCTTTAAGTCTCTAACAGTCTACACATCACGGTGGGAACTGGAATGCAGTCACAACAAAATTTAAGACAGCTGAATACCATGAAGGAAACCAGGAAAACCCATAACTGCTCTGTGTTTCAACGCTGATGTCATTCTTTCTTGAAGTACACCCATCTGACTCCAGTGACGCTTCTGGAAGATCGGAGAACAGTGTACACGTCACACATGCACTACAGTCAGTGTAGGGAGGGGTTCAGTTTATAGGAGTTGGACAGTAGACACGGAAGAGCAGAGTGAATGTGGGTTTGGGCACGGTAGCAGGTGGCCACATCTGAATCGCTTTAACAGACACCTGAAAACGGAAATTTGCGCAATTTCTCGGTTCTCCATTCTATGAAAGATGACACTAACATCTCACAAGGACTCATTATGACCCCAATGAGACTAAAAAAACCCTCCAATGAATGTAAAGCCTTAAGGGAAAGCATGTACAGAAGTTCTCTGTGAAGGCTGCTAAGTGCCAAAGTGCCAGCTAGACCACAGTGGCTGGAACCAGAGATGGTGTTCGCATGGCCTCGGGGCAGCACACTTGGCTCTTCTCTTCATTCTTCACACAACCGTGATGTTTCCAGTTGGCCAAGAAACGCCTGAGAGCGAAGATGGCCTTGGATCTATCATGTGCACACATCCTGCCCCATATTCTCCATCAAGGTGGAGTTATCCCCTTCAGCTATAATCAAGAGTAAACTCTTCCTCCTCTGATTAGCTTCCCATCAGGCCTTTGGTGACAGCAATGAGGAAGTTACTAACACAGTGATTCAGGGGCAGAGTCCCTCGTTACCTTTGCCTATTTGGAGGTAAATTAAACTGACTTGCTCTTTCCCACCATCTCTCAAGCAGCTATTATACCAGGACTGTTCCTGGACTCTTCCATGGGAGCAGACTGGAAGTGCCATCCTTATCTACCAGTTAGCCCTCCTTGCTTTGCAGGTCCCTCACACTTGCCCTGCATCTTCTTGTCACCGTTGATGGTCTGCTCAGACCATCGCTGTCCGGAAGAAAGTCAGAAGAGAGTGCCTCACACACACACTGGTGTCTGTAACACGTGAAGAAGCCACACTGCCTCACACAAGAACAACCTTGGTATTCCTGTGCTCCATATCATTCACAGAGATTGGATATTTAGATGCATTTTATGTATATATATGTATATACATATATGTATATATATATGTGTGTGTGTGTGTGTGTGTGTGTGTGTGTGTGTGTGTGTGTGTGTGTTGCCTACATGTATGTCTCCAGTACGTGTGTGTATTCCTGGTGCTGGGGGAGGCCAGAAGAGGGTGACAGATCTCTTGCTACAGGAGTTGCAGATGGTTATTGACCACCGTGTGTGCTAGGAATCCTGGGTTCTCTGCAAGTGCAGCCAGTGCTCTCAATCACCTTGAAATTCAGACCTTTAAACTCATTTTAAATAGCTTTATACATGCTGTGATTGTTCTCGTGAGCCAGGTAAATTAATATTCACACATTAAAAAATACTGCTTGACACAATCATCCCTTTTATGAGATGCAGTATAATCTATAACAATAGTGAACAACAAACTAATCTTATAACATCCACAACAGCTTCCAAAGCGCTGCCGTTTTGGGCTTCCTTATGATATTCTACTACAACTACAGTACCGTGTCCCAGCAACTCGTGCCTCAAATGTAATCTTCTCACCACAGCCGAAACTAGAAAGTATTCACAACCTAAAGAGGGTAGCCAGCTCAACAGCATTTACAACTATAGTCTATCCGATGTCTTGAGTCACTTCCTTGCAGGCACACAATGTAGGTTTGGCATTGTGCTAACCCACTAAATGGTATTGAGGAAAACTGAGTAAAAAGAAGATCCTCCAAAAATAAAAGGTTCGTGGAAGTGGAATTAGTTGGTGGGAACCCCTACCACTTGACCACTTAACTGAGCTTCCATTATACTGCCTGCTTCTTCGGGCCCCCACCAGCTAACCACTTAGCTTAGCTTCTGTTAGGCTGCCTGCTCCTGTGAGGTCCCTCTACAGCTGCTGAGCACGATGCCAGGATGTGATTTTTGTCTCCAAACACCTCATGCTCTGGACACTGAGAACTGAACTTTGGTCCCGATACCTAAGTGTAGTCCTAGCCAGCTGGAATAAAAAATTGCAATTGGCTGTAAACTCTGAGTGCTCATCTCTGGAGGGCTCCCTGTAACAGGGTGTTCCGTGGAGGGACAAAGGTGACCGACCGCTCTAGGTGTCTCTTTCCCCATCCTTCACTGCTATCTGCAGTTTGGAAAATTTTTGGCTGACTTGGGTCTTTCTCCGTGTCCCATTTAGGGATGACTCTTCTCTGGGCACCAGGCTCTTCAGTGCTGCTCTGCTGTTTGGACAGCAGGCTGCCAGCAGCCCTTCACATCTGCATCTAAATAAAGGAGTGAACAGATGACACACTAAGTCCCAGATTCCTGTCTTTCTAGGAATGTTCCCAAGAAGTGCTCAGTTCTGTCCTGTCACCACTGGGCTCAAGTCTGTGTGAGCAGCTTTGTGAGGGCGTCAAGTAGGACTAGGGTTCAGGAGAAAGGTTTCATGATGGTGAATGAAGAGCTACTAACGCAGCCGTCAGGTCTGAGGCTGGGAAAGCACACAACAGAGGTCTAGGTCAAGGCATATAGACAAGGAGCTCAGGGACACAGTTCTGGAGCATGGTGGCGGGTGACAGGGATCCCAAAGCCTCCTTGGACTGCCAGGCAGAGAAATCAGTGCCAAGAATGGCCCAGAGCCACAGGAAAGATGGGAGAGGCTCAGGGTAAGAGGTTAATAGAGAAAGGGTAACTGAAGGATGTGACGGAAGGTGGGTTCTTGGGGGGCTCTGCAGGACATGCTGCAAAGCCGCAGGAGCACCTAGGACACACAGGACATGTGGGCCAGACAGTTCCATTTTGTGATGAGGAGACAACTGAGGGGAAAGGCTGATTGGATCCTATTTATTATGATTAGAGTATAATCTAGTGTCTTAGAACTGAGACAGCTCAGAACTAGCCAAGAATGGTGTACACTTGAGTACCAGAGAACTCAGAGGACAGACATTGGTCACAGACAGACACAAGGTGATAGGAAAGACAGGGAAGGAGAGTGAAGCTTGAACATAAGGAAAGCAGAGGCCAGGAGTGTAAGCCCCTTGAGCCGCACACGTGGCGAGGCCCCTCCCCCAAGGACCCCCAACGGCCAGATTCCACCCACAGGACACTCTAACTGCCCTAACTGCTGGGCCCAGCCCCAACCCTACAGAGTAAAAAGCCCAATCTCTGGATGTGAAATCCCACCAACCTCCACCCTGAAAAGTTTCACTCCCCCTCCCCAAGAAACTCTATATAAGCCCTGTATCCTGTTCAGTTTTCCACTGTTTCCCACCTGAGCAGAGCCACCCTCCTGGTTTTTTCCCTCCCAACAAATCTTGTGTGAGGTTTGTTGTGGTGTGTGACTTTGTGGTATTCCCTGGCTCCCGACAGCCAGGATACCTTGCCATCCTAGCGGTAAAGCTTACAAGAAGAGATCCCAGAGTTGGCATACTACTGTCCAGGAGTTTCCCCTTATGAATTTGAGTAGTAGCTGGGGTGGGGGGACTTGGAAGCAAACTCAAGCATCTTGAGTACTCAAGAATACTTGAAGGGGGAGGAAGCTGAACCAAACGCCCATACACATCATCAGTCAGTGGGTCTAAGGATCCTGGACAGACAGGCAGCCCTCTGACCTCCCTTGCCTGGTTCCTGCAAGCCCCCGAGGGTCAGGAGAACAGCCTGGAAATGAGTTGAATTCCTAATTGCTGTGATCGCTTCCCAGGACACTGCAGCTGCCACAGGGAGCAGACAAGGGTGACTTGTCTTTCCTTAGGTGTGTCCTTTCAATCTTTTAATTGTGTGCTTTATTATGATGCTTTACGGCAACTACAGCTCTGTGTCTCAACAATTTAAAAAAACAAAACAAAACAAAACTTAGTATTCTCCCCAGAGCTGAAAATGGAATGTATTCACAACAAAAAGAGGCTGGTTGAATGGTATCTAAAGGTTTAGTCTATCTTGAGTCACTTCATCACAGGGAAACATGTTGGTTTATCTTTGTGCTAACCCACTAAATGCTATAGCAGAGACCTGAGTCCAAAGAAGATCCTCCAAGGATCAGAGGAGTAGGAAGATCTGAGCTGGGATTCAGATTAGACATGGGATGTGTAAGAGGCATTCCCAAGGCCTTCCAAAGAACCCAGAAGGGACAAAGGTGGAAGGCTAGGCAGGATTGTTAAGGTAGACAGTTGGCATTCATACATTCACCACTGGATCTGTGTGAGGCCAGGTCCAAATACTTACCCTGGGTGTGTGAGTGTCCTGGTGCACTCTGGCATTCACAGTGCCCAGGAAGTTTGAGCTACTCAGGGCCAGGGCCCAGCTCTACACCCAGACTGAACCCTAGTTGGAGCAAGCATGTATGGAAAGAATCCAGCTACTTGGTAGAAGGTTAGGCCCCACCCAACTCTCATGGCCCCAAGATGTATCTACTAGAAAGAAACTACTTATACGCCTAGTCATCTAGGTCTAGAAGCCACATGAGTCTGGGCTGAGGAGAGAAGGCTGCTAAGACAGTGGCCACAGCTTCTCCTCTGGACACCACAGTCCTGAGAAGAGCTGGTCTCAATTTCCACTAAGGGCTGGGGCTGTGTTACACCCATGTGCTTCTCTTCCTCTTTCCCTGTCTCTGATGAGCAGAGCAGGGTCACACCTCTGACACGGGGTGATGGGGTAAAACAAAGCCTGAAGTCCCACAGGGAGGCAGATGGACAGGAACCCCAGTGAGATGTCTTGTGAGATGGCACAAGACTACCCACGTATCATTAGAACCTGGGGTCCTCTAGCCAGCTGGAAAGAAACAAAGAGGGGCCCAGCATACAGACCTGCCTCTGACAAGGACTTCCCCACCTTCTGGCCAGACTCCTATAATAAACGCGTGTTCTCCTGGCCACACACCAGAGGTGTGGAGGATGTTTCTATGACCCTGGGCAAATTAATTTACTAGGCTTACTTAGAGAGCAGGCATGAGGGGTTATGGGCGGGAGTGGCCCTAGAGTAAGTAGCTTTACTGGGAGTTTGTATCAAATGTGGATTATGGCTCCCCTATGTCTGCTATAAGTTAAACTATCCAGACTGTATACTATATATCTCCTCTTCATCATCCCTGAGGCCACCTACAATCAGACCTAATTTTTTAATAGTACAAAAAATAATGTTTCTGTGTGAGATAATTTGGTCAGCAGACAGATAATTTTTACAAAGAAGGAGGAAAGTGTCTGAAAACTAAACAGGCTCCCTGGATTTTGCCTGAGGGTTGACTGAGAAAGCTGCCATCTGCACATTCTGTAACAACAGCCTGTAAGCTGTTGCTGGGCCTCTGAAAGAATGCAATCAAGTCAATGCATAGCTAGCTAGCAATCAGAGATTCTTATAACAATATGCAAACCAAGACTGCACGCTTAGGTCACTCCATGCTTGCTCCTGATTATCAACAGTTACTGTACTTTCATCACCAATACCAGCCCTCAGGTGTCACTGCAGGAATAGTTGTGCCTGTTAAGCTATTTGAACACTGAAGAATGGAGCCGCTGTGAGTTGTAAAATTGCAGGCACGCCCTGTTGTGTTATAATAAAATAACAACCCTGCCCAAATCCCTTTGGTGTTGACCCGACTTTGGTATTCAGCCTTGATGGCCTCCAGTTGTTTGTGGTCCAGGGCAAGGGGAGGTGGTGTGGAGGCTGTTTCTTGCTTGGGGGAAGGACCCAGGGAACTGAAAGGATTGGAAGGAGAAAGGGGAGGGATTGATGCACTGGCAACTGTCACTGCTTTGCACTGAATAAGTGGGGGGGGGGGCGGTAAAGGAGGCTCAGTTGGCATGGGCGATGACCAGTCTTGGGTGAGAGACTCTAGTATGATGGCCAAGGGTTCACGGCTGTGAGCTGTGGGAGAGCATTGCTCGTTGGTTTGAGGCTCTGCCCATGACCCTGGAGAGTTAGGAACTGATTGGGATTGGATGGTCTGCCACAGGGATCTCCCAGGGTGGTTCTTTGGCAGGGAGGGAGGTGGTTCTGCAGTGTATCTGATCTGAGCTGGCTCGCTGTTGAATTGCCTGGTCTGCAAGATCTCAGGTGAAAGTTTGGGTATGGGTTTTTCACAGAGCAAGTGTCCTTCATCTTCATTACTTTCAGACTCAGCATCCAGGATTTGAAACATAGAATGTTGTGTGGGTGTACTGTCATGATCTGATAATTGGCTTGGGTCATTGTCTTCCATATCTTGACCCTTGAGATCCTCAGAATCTGGTTCTGTAATCTCTGCACTCCTTTGAGGCTGAACAACAACTGGAGCAATCCAAGGAGCTTGAAGAGATGCTGAAACTACTAAACTCCCTGGGCTCAACGTGACTCTTTGATTATTGTTGCTTATCGAAGCAGCTAATTGTTGAAGCTTCTCCTGTTTTGTGGTGAGGATAATTTCAGCTTGTTGATTCCCAATTGCATGTTTCTTCTTATGAAAGTCAAGCAAAATCTTGGTTTCAGCCTGATCGAGACCTAACTGATGAATCTCTTGCTCCTCAGCTGCTCCTGTAACCTACGTTCAGCTTCACCAGCTGCTTCTTGTAGTTGATATTGCTCTCGTACGTGACACCTGCTAGTATTCCATCATGTGCTGTTGTTACTCCCAGGACAACGGCAGACAAGTATGGAAATAGCCCATGTTCTAAGTTATTTACTCCTGATAGGTTTCGTATTTGAGCAAATGGAGCATACTCATGGTGGTGAGCCAAACCTTTCAGAACAAGCCTAAAACTCTCAACTTCAGCTTGCACTTTTACAGTCTGAACTAGAGGTTAAAGCAAAATATGGTCTGTAGATGTAACCAACCGTCTTATAAATAAGAAACACAGAACCAATGCAAAGAAGAAAGCCAAGAGGTCAGAGCTAAGAGCTAAAACCTTACCCTTCCTCCTGCAGTGGTCCTACCTCTCCGAAGGAGCCGCTACTTCCTGTGTTAAAGTCTTTATATAGTCTCTGTTCTGCTTTCTCATTGGTTGTAAACCCAACCACAGGACTGCCTCATCACGGCCTGTCTGTATAGACCTCCAGGTGTTCTATGGTTGGTATTGAGATTAAAGGCATGTGTATCCAATGCTGGCTGTATCCCTGAACACACAGAGACTTAACCTAGCTTTGTCTACCAAGTGCTGTGATCACAAGCGTACACCACCACTGCCCTGCTTTCCTATGGCTTGCTAATAGCTCTGACCCCCAGGCAACTTTATTTATTAACATACAATTAACATTTTGGTACAAAAGAAAAATATCACCATAATGGTCCCCTTCCTTACGGAGGATATGATCTAACACAGTTTTAACAATCGGGAGCCCAGAGAATCTTGCCTGAGAGAGTTTGTTATAATAATATCATCGGCATTGTGCCCAGCCTCTAAATTGATCCCTTGATAAATAAGAATTTAAATGTAAAGCTCACTCTCATGATCCCAAAACTAATTACCATAAAGCCTGGAGTCTGCCAGCTCTGCGGGTATTGTGGGAGCCCTTGCTCTGTACTTTCTCAAGGCAGGCCCTTCCTTTGGGAAGGCAAAGACTGCAAAAGGAAAGAAACTGCCCAACTCATCAACGCTCTCCAAGATTATTCATCGATGCTACTAAGGCTTGCCTTGTCCCTCAGCTAGGGCCCATCAATGTACAAAACTCACTGAGATTACTATTATTTCTATTATCCAACATCAGTCCGTGAGCCTCCAAGTATCAGCGGGCTGTACTTGTCTGCTTTTTGATTTCCCTCATAAGTGTGTTGGCTATCTAGTGTCATAAGACAATTGTCTATCCTAGTCTCTATTGTGAGCAGAGTTCACTCGGCTCAGAAACATCAAGTGAGTATATCTTTCAACTCCTGACTAGTGATTCGATGGGTTGAGTGCCACAGTCCAAAATTCTACACAATTCTACATCATTTTGAATGTTAGAGTACCATAGAGAGGGGTTGCTAGTTCATTCAAACTTTGACATTTTGAATGGGAAATGCCTCAGCTAGATGGGCCCCAGATGATAATCCTAATCCAAGTCGATGTAAAGTTCAATGTTAATGTTTATGCTCATGAAGGATTTAATTTTCCTCCCAGATCTAATTTTTATACAAATGGTTGTAGGGGTGACCGGATACTCAGTTGAGAGTACATGACTCCTGATGCCCTCACATTCCGTGAAAGTGTGTCATCAAAGCCAGCCTTGATTACCTCTTACAAACAGGTGGAGCTGGTACCACTCATGAAGATGGTAGCTGTTCCACTCAGAGGACATTGCTGCACATGTGTCCATTAGTAATCACACTACCACCCCTGAGAAATGCTACAAGTGCCAGGCTGCTTGGGACCTGGGGCCAGCAATGCCCATGAGACCAGGAGAATGGCTGAGTCAAGTGTTGGCGTGTTGTCAATCACAGAAACACTAGGTTGTTTTCAGATGGCTGACGAAAGCTAGGGACCGTGACCATCACTGGATGTGAAGGCCACGCTGGAGAATCACAAGGCAGATTTGGGGAAAACCAGTCCCTTAATAGTTGAAAACTTTTACTACCTGCTAAGCTTGGTGATGCCAACATCATGGAAGGCAGGGCTGGGGTAGCACCTGGCTGTGGAGGGAGACTGTGGCACTGGGAACTGAAAGCGCAGGACTCTGAAATTGCTGGTTAGAACTGTGGGAGGCAGTAGGTGTTCTGACAAAGGTCATCTTTCAGTGGCAGAGCCTCCAGCAAGCACAGCAGAGCCCACGGCCAGCACTGCTCACCCTAATGCACTGAAAGGCAAAGCACACACACTTCCAGTGTCTCACCCCTTCTCTGCTCCCTCAGCCTCTGGAGCGCAAGGTGTGACCTGGCTGCTCCTGGTCCCACTCACTGCATCCCACAGGGATGCTTTGACTTTACCCCATTCTCCTCCCCCCTCTTCAGGGTCCTTAGATCCCAATGTGCCATAACTGCTGTATTTGTCAAAAAGAAGAGACACTGGCTCCATCATTCCTGGCTGTGCCAGGTGAAGCACGGTTCAAGAACTTTCCTCCGGTTCATGGTTTCCCTCCTGTTTCATCAATATCAACTACAAAAATCACTTAATTATTTCTCATATTATTTGTGTGGACCCTGTTTTGAAGAGTTAGGATTCTTGTGTCTCTCTCTGAAGATGTTGCCCTTGTGGTCTGGTTTCATTCACAGAGGTCACGCTCAGGAAGCTTTCTAGAAAGCACCTGTGTTACTAAAGCTGAGAGGCTTATTCCTGAAGGCTGTGTGCAGAGGAAGTAAAGCTGTAGGTGACTGTTACAAAGAGTGTGTGTTAGTGTGCATCTGGTGCACGTGTGTGGGTGCAAGTGCCTGTGTGTAGGTCAGAGGAGCACCTTGGTGTCATTCCTCAGGCATTGTCCCCCATTTTCTCTTTTCTGAGAAAGGTGGTCAATGACCCACAATATGACACGCAGGCTAGGCTGCCTGGACACGGAGCCTGAGCTGAAAAGGGGGATTGAAAACTCCAGCTGCTCCCCCAGTGCACAGCTTCTCACATGAGCTTCTAGGACTACAATCAGGGTCTCATGCCTGCAAGGTGAGTGCGTTAATAGCTGAGCTATCCCCCCAATGCTAGAAAAAACATTCTGAATTTTGACCGACTGTTGCTTGTCAGTGAAGCCTGATCTTTTCATCAAACGAATGACATTTTTGCATTGAATGTCTGTGATTTCAGATCTACAAATTCTTAAGGCTTCAGATTGTTTGCATGATATATGTTCCTTTTATCTCAATTCTCTATGTCAAATTAGATTCTCTATCTCATGTATACTCTTTCAAAAAAGAAAATATGCAACATGTAACAAACTGTTATAAATGAAAGCAGAGGTAAGCAAACAGGCTTTGCTTTGATTGCCTGAATGACTGGGGGAAAATGTGAAAATTTCTGAAAAGATGACGCAGCAGTTAAAAGCACCTGCCGGAGAGATCCACAGCCAAGTACCAGGCTGAGCTCCGGGAGTCCAGTCGAAGAGAGAGAAGAGGGACCCATGAGCAAGGGGCATCAAGATCATGATGGGGAAACCTACAGAGACAACCAAACCAAATTAGGGGGAAACTCATGAAATTTAGACCAACACCCGTGAAGCCTCCACGGAACTAAACTAGGCCCTCTGCATAAGTCAGATAGTTGTGTAGCTTGATCTGCATAAGGGGCCCCCTGGCAGTAGGATCAGGATCCATCCCTGGTAAATGAGCAGGCTTTTTGGAGCCTACTACCTATGGTGGGCCACCTCGAACAGCCTTGAGGCAGGGGGAGGGGCTTGGACCTGTCTCTACTGAATGTACCAGACTCTGCTGACTCCCCATGGGAGGCCTTACCTTCTTGTAGGAGGGAATGGGAGGTGAATTGGAGGAGGGGAGGCTGGAGGAGCGGGAGGAGGGAAGAGGGGGATCTGTGATTGGTGTGTAAAATTAATAAAGAAATTTTTTCTTAATTAAAAAAAAGCAAAAAAATAAAATAAAATAAATTCTTTTACCCATAAAAAAGTAAATAAATAAATAAAAGCCCTGCCAGCTGTTCCAGAGGACCAGAGTTCAATGCCAAGCACCAACATGGTGGCTCAGCATCACATGTAACTCCTGACTCAGGGCATCCAATGTTCGCTTCTGGGTTCCCTGGAAGCCATAGTACACAGAAATATATTTAGGCAAAACATTCTCATACATAAAAATAATAAAACATAATGATAGTTATCTTTTCATTCTATGATATACAATAGCTTATTGAACAGTGAAAGATAGTGATATTAGATTTTGAACATGCACAGTGATTAAGGAAGATGATACCAGATACTAACATGTCACTGCCCCACAGTGTGTAGCTCACAAACCTCAGAAACTCCCGCCATACTATATTTAAATGTCAATAAACTGTCTCAGCATTTCTAAGGCTTCAGAGCAGGTGAGAGTAGTGACTTACTACTCACAAAGTATGGGCATTTCGAATGTTGATAATCAACACTCCTACCAGCACTGGATCTTTTTACAAAAATCTACATAGACTTTGACAAAACCTGACATTCAGGCAGTAATACCTGCCCTTGGCTATGTTAGCTCAGATTCTCCCTGATCACTGTTTTCTTCATCCTTCAGAAGTCAGGGATTTACACAGAAAATGGTCCTCACTGTATGGGGGCTAACTATCCCACAGCTAAATAGCACAGTTTCAGAGTTTGCAGCTTCTCAGAATCAGGAGTGTGGAGTGTGGTATACTTCATAACCAGCATTCAAATTGCTTTAGGAGCCACACGAACACAGGGAAATTTGTGCGACTCCATAGTTCTCTGTCCTTGGCATGATGACACCAACATTTTGTAACGACTCATTTTTAAAGCTAATAAGTCTAAAAAATGACAAAGTTAAAGTCTTATGTTCTGGTTTTGAAGGAGGAGTGCCTCCCCCTTTCATACAGACTCATGTGTCTGAACTCAGCTGGGGGTATGGTAGGGAAAAGTTTGGAACCTTTAGAAGATGGAGTCTCCCAGAAGGACGTGAAAACTGCAGGAAGACTAGAGGTTCAAGAGTCGAGCCCCAGTTCTGTTTGCTCTCTGCTTCCTGAGTCTGGATGCAATGTGACCAGTCTGCTCCCTGGATCTCTGGCCACACCTTCTCTGTCCACTGCCCTGTCTTCTCTGCCTGGACAACATGAAGCCACAATCCAGAATAAACCCCATCTACCTCAAATTGTTTCTTGTTGGGCTTTTGGTCATAGAATTTTACCATTATTCTACACCGACCAGGGAGTCCATGTAAATTACTTTCCCACTCCTCTGCCTTTCTGGTAAGAGGGGACACCCAACTCCTCCTGCACTGTCTCCCACTAATCTGTCTAGGAATGCCAGTACTTACTGATGACGCCTTCCTCATTTTGGGGCTCCGCACACTTGCCAGATCTTCCTGGCTCTTATTGTCTTCCTAGGGATCAATGTCCTGCAACTCCTCAAGGTCTGGAAGAAAGTCAGTAGAGAGTGGCTCACCCACATGCTGCTGTCTGCAGCAGGTGAAGCCACACTGCCTCCTATGAGAACAGCCTCAGTTTTCCTCTGCTTCGTAGTATTCAGTTAGAAGCTAAATGAACATTTAAATGCTTTGAAAAGTCTTTGGTGGTTGTTCTGCTGATGAGCTAGGTAAAGTCACACTTTCAACCAGTCAAGTGTAGTGTTAGACATCATGCGTTTTACATGTGGGATTCAGTATCCTCTACAACCACTGTGAATGGCTCATGTGATCATTCCATTTGGAGAGTACCTTCTTTGATGCTGCTGCATTGTTCTTTTGTTTGATGCTGTAGTGTGGCTGCAGCATCTTGTGGTAAGGAGTCTTTACTGGTCAACTGCAGCCTTCTTATCATGCTCGAAACTGGAATGACATAAAACAGGAAAAAGTTAAGTGAGCTGAATACCATGAAGAAAACCATGGGACTCATATTGCTCAGTGTTTGGATATTGATGTCATTCTTTCTTGAAGTACACCCTTCTGCTCCAGTGATGCTTCTGGAAGATCACAGAGACCAGTGTGCACTTCACACATGCACTCCATGGTCAGTGTAGGGAAGGGCTCAGTGTATATGGGTGGAAGAGTAGACAGGACAGAGCAGAGTGTCTGTGGGTGTGGGCATGGCACCAGGTGGCCACATGCCAATAGCTTTAACAGACACTTGAATAGAGGTAAATTCATGCAATTCCTCAGTTCTCCATTCTGTCAAAGATGACACTTCTCCTGAGCACTCATTTTTTAACTTTTTTTTCTTTACTTAGGTCTCATTTTTAAACCCAATGAACCTAAAATACAACAACAAAGAAAAGAACAACAAAACAGCAACAACAAAAGCCCAATGAATGTAAAGCCTTAAAGAAAAGCACAAACTCTATAGTAGTCCTCTGTGCGGCCTGCTAAGTGCCAAAGATTTAGCTAGACTGCAATGGCTGGATGCAGAGATGGGGTTCGCATGGCCTTGGGCAGTGCGCACTGGCTCTTCCCTTCATCCTTTACACAACTGTGATGTCTCCAGCTCATGGGAAGCACAAGGTATGCCTCCAGGGAGGGAGGCATGTAAGGCTCTATCTGCACCTGCTACTTCTCACCTCAGGGGACTTCTTTATTACCTTCATGTCACTGCAACCTAGCCACCTGACAGGAAACAATTAAGACAGGGCTGTAAATGCCGCCTCTGTCCATGACACAAAAGCAGCCGCTCCCTGCACCATCAGTGGTGTGAGGGATCTTGGGGAGTTCCACTTTCCCTCTGTCAGCTGTCTGTGAACGTGCCTAACGACAAGGTGACGACACTGGGAGGGGACCACACGGTGGCTCAGCTCCAAGTTATTCCAAGTGGTCGTCATGTGGTAATAGAGACTAAAAGCCGCCTCCCTTCATTTGACGGACTTTGGACAAACCTCCAACATCAACCTACAGGGCAAGAGGCATGGTGCTCTGGTCATGTAATGGACTGTGTGTCCCCTTGCCCCTTTCCTGATGACAATTACCTCAAAGTCATCTGTGCAGCCTGGCTTGGGCCCAGTCGAGAGAACTGCAGAGGCTGTGCTGCTGTGAGTGTGCACCTTCCATGCTGACCCCTCCCTCACCGAAGTCCAGTTTCCACACTACAGTCACCTCTGCCACACACAGCCCATCCGGGGGCAGGACAAACCAACAGTGCTAGCTCCCCTTAACCAAAATCCTCCTCAGACCATGCCTCAAAGCAGACACATCCTGAAACACCAGGCAGTTAAGAAATGATGCCATGCAGTCACACTGCTGTCACTTGTGACTGTATAATCCAGTGAATGGATGCAGATCCATATATCTGCTTCCTTTGCTCACATCGCCAGTAAACACGGAATCTGACCCTCTGTGCTGGAAGTTATCTTTAGGCATAGAGTCTAGCATGTCTTTGAAACAGTGTGGTCAAAGATCCTGAGTGATAGCCTGACATTGACTGGAGTCCGCAGTAGACAGGAGGCCTTAGCAGACTGTGTGGCCCTGTGTGTGTATAATTGGTCTTCATAGTGATGTTGCACCCTATCAGTTCTTACTAGATTGATCCATGTTAAAATGGAACCCAATTTTGACATGCATCCACCTTGCTTTTGGATATAGACTCCTCCTATACTGTTTCACTGGTACTAGTAGCAGGCGGGTTCTTTTCTGGGTTTTGTGGTGGAGGTTGCAGCTTTCACCCATCATCTCATGTCACAGCCTAGGCTGGCTTGGACATGCCTAAGACTGGAGATGACCTTTAACCCCTGGCATGCAAGGTGCCACAATACCCCAGTTTACACAGCACTGAGGATCAAACCCAGGACCCCTTGAGGGGTCTCAGCACACCTGGACTTTCTGGCCCCTTCACAGTTGTGAAAATATGCATATTGGTAATTGGATGCTGCTTTGCATATATGATGTGTGTGGCAGGAATAGCAGCGTTTGTGTTCTCTGCAAGTTGTACTGTTCTGGGTTTCTTCTTGAAAGTTAGAATACTTCCATAGGGACTAATGTCCTGGTAAGACACTAGATAGAGACTGATACCTCATGTTTAAACCCATTTGCTCCAGCGCCCCTACATAGCTTGCCTGCTTGATTACAGACACAACCTGGTGTCTTGCTTGGTTCCTAAGTGGTCGGGGTAGGCTGAGAAATCTGCCATACCTGACTGGCCTAGGTTGGAACAACTTAATGTAGGTACAGTGTGAATTCTGACGTCCTTGCATGAAGACTGGGTTAGCAGACTGGGAAAGCTGATAGAGGAACCCGATAGAGGTGAATGCAAGGGTTACTGAGACCTGAGCTTGGGTTGCAATTGCTGCTTTGTTTGTGGACTACACTGGCTGTCTTCATTGCCAGCCAGGTACTCAAAGAACAGTGGTGCACCTGACAAAAGACAACCAGTATGCACACCATTGTTACCGAAAAGCAATTGTGCCCCAAGGAAGTTTTCCCATAACACCTACAGGATCTTCTCTTTCAGACTGGACCTGCAATGCAGAGCAAATAGTCTTGGCCAACCTCCTGTTAAATTCTGGTCACACATATCTTTGCTTCCGCTAATGGTTTATTATTTTTAAAGTCTCATTTTTTGGTATTTTACCCATATAAATGTTTTTCCTACAAATATGCGATTACACCAAGTTGTGTGCAGTGGCTATGGATAGAAGAAGCAGGCATGATCCTCCAGAACTGCAGCAACAGATATGTGTAAGGCACCACATGGGTGCTAGAAATGGAACCCGCTTCCTCTGCCAGATCATTCACTGCTCTTAACGCCTGAGCCAGCTCTACAGCCCCTTCTGAAGATTTCAGCAATGATGAACCAGTCGGTAAGACTACTCAACATGACATTCTCTATTACTCTGTTGTGTGATGTGGTCCCAAAGATCTGTGACATGCGACAACAAGAAGTGTATTTCACACTTTTCTCTATCCTTCCAGATTGTGCAACTCAGTAACTTTGGCTGTACTAATGGGTTTCCCAAAGCTACAATGAAACATGGCTCTGAAACAACCCGCTCTGGTGAGATGAATCACTACTCAGAGTTGCTTCCCTGCCCAGAATGTCTACTCTAAGCTCCTCACTGTAAAGGGCTCACTACCACAATGTCCCATGTGGGACATATTAACCACTGACTATCTTGACTTTTGGGGAATACAGTTTAAATTCTTTAACCTTAGAAATACCCAGAATAGTGGTACACCCCCAGAACAGAGTGATTTCATGGCATGGCAGTGGGCCCTGGCTGCTTTATTACTGGGGTGCAGTAGAAGCTAGTTGGGACTGTTATACAATGGTTTGAGAAGTGGGCTTAAGCTGATGGGGATGAAGACGTCACAGACACCAGAGAGCATCCTTCCTGAGCACTACCAGGACCCGAGGAGAAAGGTGTTCTTCCCAGTCCTCATCACCTACACAAGCTCTTGTTCTGTGGTAGCCCTGGTCAGGGAGAGGAACATGGGGAAAAGTCTCCAGGGCCATGGCAGGACACACCAGACAACTGAGGTTGCCCCTGTTACCATCAGGGCAGATTTGAATGCTGCATCAGTAGATCAATCACCCACGCTGGTGAATCGGAAGAGGGGACCCAGAAGGAGATCCAGTTGTGCTGCCAGAGTGGCGAACTGTACATCTGGCCAGAGTGTGGCCGCCCACAGCAGCTGCTATCCAGCCTGGAGGTTTGAACTGCCCTCAGCACCTCAGGGTCCACCCAAGACCAACTATGTCTGCTGACCAGAACTCAAGCCCACACATTTCTCATCTCTGAAACCATGCCTGTTTACCTTTTGCCCAACTGCACTCCAGGGTGTTTGACACCAACTTCATGTGTCTTTTTGTATCCTAAGCCAGCGGACATTTTTGGACCTAATCCTTCTGTACCGAAGTGTCAGACAACCCTTGTGTCACTGTGAAAGTTAACTCTGCCCGCCCCATATAGAGAGATTAAAATCTTCTGCTTAAAATGGAAAAAGAAAAGAAAAGAATTCCCTAAAGAGGACAAGGGTGTTTACACACATAAAAATAAGGTTACTGTTAATGTACCAGTCTACTTTTGAGTGAAAAAATCGCACAAGGTTTAGTCAAAACAGAATCATTTGTTCAGGATAAAAACTGACTAACATACAGTGTGGACCTGGCACCGGCACTTTATATGAGGAGGTTTCTATGTCCTGGGCAAAATTACACATCATCCACTTCCCAAGTAAACACGCCAATACCTATAGTGTACATGCTCAGTTTGATTCAAACATAAAATCCAGAGACAAGGAGGGAATCACAAGGGTCACGGGAAGCTCGGCCTCTGCAGTGCCTAGAGGAGCTGCTGGCCATATCAGTTCTAGTGATATGGCCTGGATTCAGGAAATTAAAAATTCCAGACCAACAAAAACTCTTAAGATACAGGGGAAAAAGATAACTGGTCTTTTAGACACAGGTGCAGACATTCCTTGCATTTCTGGAAAGATTGGCCAAATACCTAGGAAACAGCTATTACTTCTTCACCTTTAGTAGGCCTAGGTCAAGCAAATAATGTTGCCAGACACTCAGGAATATTGAGATGGTCAGATGGAGAACATTATGGCACATTCTGTCCATATGTCGTTCCCTCCATACCCATCACATTTTGGGGAAGGGACGTATTACAACAGACGGGTGTGTTATTAATCTCTGCTAATGAAATAGCTTCAGCTCAAATGCTACAGATGAGTTATAACCCCGAAAAGGGCCCAAGGTAGACTTGAGCCCATTATTCCAGAAATAGAGAATGACAGACATGGCACAGGATATCAAAATTTACTGTAGGGGCCACTGTTCCCCTAACTGCCAAGCCCATTAAGTGGAGGTCCAACACCCCAATCTGGGTTGACCAGTGGCCCTTAAGTATTGAGAATATTGACGCTGCTACCTGTCAAATTAAGGAGAAGCTTGTAAAGGGGCATTTAGAACCATCCACCAGCCTGTGGAACACGCCCATATTTGTTATTAAGAAAAAATCAGGCAAATTGTGGCTATCACAAGATCTTAGAAAATTAAATGAAATCATGGAGCCAATGGGGACCTTACAGTCTGGCTTGCCATCCTCTATGGCCATCCCTAAAAATCAAAATATAATCGTCATAGATTTACAAGATTGTTTCTTTAGCATACCTCTCCATCCTGAAGATTGTCAGTGTTTTGCCTTTAACCTGCCTTCT
The DNA here is from genome assembly GCA_902168415.1 of Peromyscus melanophrys. Taxonomy (NCBI): domain Eukaryota; kingdom Metazoa; phylum Chordata; class Mammalia; order Rodentia; family Cricetidae; genus Peromyscus; species Peromyscus melanophrys. The sequence goes on from CABHPR010136284.1 coordinate 35,593, forward strand.
CCAAATTTTCACAGACCCTGTCAGAGGTATCAGTGGAAACCCCAAGGAAGCAAAACTAGCCCAACCTTGTGTCAAAAGTTTGTGGGTACAGCGCTTTTGCAAGTTCGTAAAATGTATTCTGATGTTTGTCTTGTTCATTATATGGATGATACATTAATTTCTCATACTGATACAGCATGTTTGCAGGAGGCATTACAATTTCTGGTCCAACAATTGACTTTATATGGGCTCCAAGTGGCCCCTGAAAAAATCCAAATTCAGCCTTTTTTCTCACATTTGGGACATGTCATTCACATGGACTTTGTCTCTCCACAACCTTTTCAATTAGGAATGGACTGTTTAAAAATGTTAAATGATTTTCAAAAATTGCTTTGGGGATATTTCCTGGGTACATAGTTATTTGGATCTACCCACGATGGTATTTAAACCCTTATATGACATCCTTCATGATGACCCTAACCCAAGATCACCACAAAAGTTAACGCCTGAAGCTAAAACCTCCTTGGCTCTGATAGAAATAGGACTTAACTCTAAAAGACTCCTCTGTATAGATTACATTAAACCATGGAGTCTGATTATTTTGCCTGCTGTTTATACGCCCACTGCCTGCTTGTGGCAAGAGGGGCCTTTACAATGGTTACATTTACCTGTGGCTCACAAAAAATTGTAACAGCTTATACTTCTCTAGCTGCCTTTCTATTGACTAAGGGAAGGAAGCGAAGTAAAGAATTGTTTGGACAGGATGTCCACATGATAATCCTCCCTTATACAGCTGAACAACACAATATCCTGCCCTGTGAGTCTGTAGATTGACAGATAGCTCTAATAGGATATACTGGCACCTTTTCATACGAACTGCCTGATCATTATATATTAAAATTCATTTGCTTGCATCCTGTAATTTTTCCATATAGAACTAAATCAGATCCATTGCCTCCTCCAGCAGCGTTGGTATTCACTGATGACTCTGTTTCAGGCCGAGCCGCACTAATTATTGATCCTCAGAACAAAGACACTCCAAAAACACCAGCTCCAAGACCACCAGCGGCGACAAAGAAGAGGAAATTCTCTTCACCACAGCTCAACCCCTCCCCACCGCAGAGGACACCGGACAGCGCCACTGATGGAGATGGGGACGACCCACAGTCAGTCTCAGATGCCATAGCTTTCCTGGTCAAAGGTCTTCAGATTCACCAGCAACATCCCGATCCCCCAAAGCGACATGCCGCCTCTACACATGGCAGCACATTTCCTTCCTTCCTGGGGGCAGGTCAAACGTCTGACATCTGAGGCTACTCAGATTCTTGTGAATCAGGGCAAAGCCTTAACTAATGAGAATCATTTCCTGGCAATGTTAGCGCTGCTCACGCTTCAGGTATTTTCTCTATTTCCATGTACTCTTGCTCAGGATACCTATTGGGCATACGTTCCAGAACCTTCTCTCTTCCATCTAGCCATGTGGGACTCTGAGGAAATAAAGGTTGTTTCTAACAACTCTTCCTTAATGGGGGGAGAAGGATCTAGTTTCTTACACCCTCGTTTGGCCAAACATTTTAGTTATAAGGGACATTCAGATAGGCTTCCCTTGTGGGTTTGTTTGTTTTTTTGTTTTGTTTTGTTTTGTTTTGTTTTGTACATACAATGCATCCTATACCAAGATGCCTGCCCTTAAGGCACAGGACTCTTTTTTTTGTTTTGTTTTGTTTTGTTTTTCGAGACAGGGTTTCTCTGTGTAGCTTTGCGCCTTTCCTGGAGCTCACTTGGTAGCCCAGGCTGGCCTCGAACTCACAGAGATCCGCCTGGCTCTGCCTCCCGAGTGCTGGGATTAAAGGCGTGTGCCACCAACGCCCGGCAAGGCACAGGACTCTTAAGTTAGCCAAACCCCCCATGAAACTTGGTCATTGAAAATTATTTCTCCTATAGATGGGTATCTGTCTACTAGATCTGTACCTGATAATTCACCACCTCCCAGGAAATTTCCATTTTGTGACCCTAAGTTCTCACACCATGCCTGCGATAACGTGAAGCCTATGGCAGGCCGTCCTAAATGGACACGCTGCATTTTTCCAGATATGGGAGTCACTTTTCGTCCTTATGACGTTGCCTCAGTAAAAATACACAACTGGTCTTATACTTCTTTAGAGTCCACTGCAAATCAATGGACAGATTTTGGCTGGGTCAATCCCACCTATGTGGCACTGCCTTCTCACCCCCACCCCCAAACCTCAGACTCAGCTATATAGACTTCTAGCAGGCACTGACCTTGTTGGCCTTAAGCCACACACACAGCCTAATTATAATTTCCTCTGTATCCAGGCTTGTGTTGTGTCTCCCTTTGCCATCCTATACTCAGGTGAGGCAGGAACCCTGAACATGGTACCCAATAGGTCAATTTTTGATATGTACTGCAAGGATTGCTATCTAACTAATTGTATAAACTCCACAACCAACCCTAAAGCTCTCATTATCCTTCGTCAAACCCCCATGAACTTTTGCCTGTACACCTTTCTTCACCCTGGTGAAGACCCTGCTATATTCACTCTAGAACACATTGCTAATACTCTTTCTTGCCCTAAAAGGTTTATAGCTGAACTTACCCTTGGCATAGCTGCTCTGATATCTATTGTAGCCTCAGTAGCTGCTTCTTGCCACAGATTTAACTCAACAGATACTAACTGCTCATCATGTTGATTCTTTATCTAAGAATGTGTCTATGGCTTTAGTCACTCAGGAAGGAATTGATCAAGGATTGATAGAATAAACGTCTTAGAAGAGGCCATACTTTACATGGGTAATCAGATTCAGAATAAGACACGTTTACAGATCTTGTATCCGAGTGTGAAACACTCTGAGCTATGTTTAATAGTGGGGAGGAGCCACTTTTCTTCTATCAAAATAAATTGTTCTAACATTTGCAGGTGCGTGCTTGAGAGTGGGAGTTGGGTTACCTGAGATGATGAACAGGATCCCTGAGGTCAGTGTCATCTTGGCCTTGGCAGAATCACATGCTGCCAATTCGAATGCACTTCAGGGCAAAGATGGATACTAGAAGACCGATGACCCCCAGAACAATGCCCACGATCATGAGGGCTCGTACTGCTTGCAACATGGCTGTAGAAGAAGGGGAATGACATAAGCCAACAAACAATGACACTGATTAGGTTTTATGTTGGTAAAACACAACAACCCCAATTCATCACTGCTGAACCTTCGAGGACTAGCAAGACCGTAAACTGTGAACTCTGACATTGTGCAAAAACATGGAATACAAAAAGGCATCACTTGTACTCCTCTGAGTGGTGAAGGATGTATACACACATGTCCACAGAAAGGGAGTTATGGATGAGTAAGGTTCAGAGAACTCTGGGTATGTATTCTTACTTCAAAACTTGATATTCTGGGCCCAGAAAAGGAATGCATTTGTCTAAAGTGATCATCAAATTATTTATCAAGCTGACAGTAAATTCAATTAACCCACACATCATTCTGCTTGTCTTTGCATAGGAATTGAAAGCTTCATGCAGCAGATACAAACTGTAGGGAAAGCTGAGCGGTAGTGGTGCATGCCTTTAATCCCAGCACTTGAGAGTCAGGGGAAGTCGGATCTCTGTGAGTTTGAGGTCAGCCTGGTCTACAAGTTCCAAGGCTACACAGAGAAACTCTGTCTCAAAAGGAAAAGAAAGAAAGAAAGAAAGAAAGAAAGAAAGAAAGAAAGAAAGAAAGAAAGAAAGAAAGAAAAGAAAGAAAGAAAAGAAAGAAAGAAAAGAAAAGAAAGAAAAGAAAAGAAAAGAAAAGAAAAGAAAAGAAAAGAAAAGAAAAGAAAAGAAAAGAAAAGAAAAGAAAAGAAACTGTAGGGCAACTCAGCACTAAGTCTGGCTTGAAGAAATGAAGGTACCGAGATTATACCAATAATCCTCTATTTTTGTCCTTCTTCAAAAGCAACTACTAAGGTCATGGCTGAACTGCAGGTTTCTAATTACATAATGATCAGTATGTTACTATTAAGTCTTTCAACATGACCACAGTTTATCAATAGTGACCTCTTTCTAGGAATTGATTGTTTCTGTAGGTCCTACCAGATCCTGCTGTGGTCCTCACCTCCAGGTGTGTCCAACGTAGTTTCTAGTTTATATTGAAAGACGGCAACTCATCTTAACAGTCACTTATGAAACCCCATACTGGGAATGGGGTGTCAGTAGTGAACACTATGAAATGCTGAGAGTCGTTCACCAAGCTTGCCTATTGCAAGCATAAAGAATTTTATAAGGAAGACAGAGTCTCTGGTGTCTCCCAGTGAGCAAGTCCCCTAGTGTGGGCCAGTCTGATGGAGTTCAGCTGAGGAGCTATGTACCATATGTACATTATGTGCCATATGTTTGGTACATATAAAACACCAGACACCAATTTGTTTTATCCTTCTAGTATATCTGGTATATCCTTCTAGTATAGTCCCTTCTCCCCATCACACAAATCCTGACGGAGCTGCCATGTCTTATATTAGTACTAAAAAAACCTTTTAGCTTAAAATCCATAGACTGATGAATGGCAAAATGAAGAATCACTTGTTTGAGTGTCCCAGAAATGCCCAATTGCTATAAAAACTTAAAATGTTTTTTCTCAATTTAGGAAGCAGAACTATTTAGATGGAGAGCAAATGGCTTGTGGGACAAATGATCCACAGACCCACTTTGAGTTATCTACCAACCCTGATCTTTCAGGCTAATAACTTGACTCTTGATAACAATTACTTAATCCAGCATGGGCATGTGACTGGAACCTGGCAAATGAGACCCCCATGTGAGATGTTTGTACTTTGGACACAGATAAGTCTCTCTCAAGGAGGGGTGACACATGGTCCAGGGACCCCAGGGCTTCTATCAGGTGGAGAAGCTGCTACATGACAAGTAGGTGAAAGTCAAGAGTTGTGACAAAGTTTGAGCTGTGGATTCCAGCTACTTTTGAGGGCTAAATACCTTCTTTTCTTGGAATCTAGAGTTATTCTGACACTATTTAAAAAATAACATATTTTGAAGCTAACTCATGTTGAGACTGTTAATTGAAATCAGGTGATTTTAAATTATGTAAGATATTTTCATCAGTGTATTCTTTAAAGCCTAATTGTTGATGGACAGTTTCCAAAGCATGACCAAAGCATTGCTGACTGTCCCTGCTGATGGGAGGGGCCTCTCATGTGAGGTCACAGTCACAGGCACCACATCCCACACTGCAGTGTCAGAGGACATACAGAAAGATCGTTTTTCTCTTGTTTGAAACCACTGAAATGATCTCCCAGTTATATAAACTGTAAATGATCATTATAAACATGGCTGAGCTTGTAGGAACCCCCCAAAGACTCTTTATTTCACCTCTTGAGGATTACCAAGAGCAGCATCTTGGTAAGTAGTTTCTCTGGGATGTATTTCCTTTTAGAGAAGACAGACAAAGCCCCACTAAGGGTTACATTACTATTTAGACCCAAGGCACCAAATTAGGAGGCAGCTAGAGATATAGATTCACAGGCCCTACACCATTCTAATGATGGGAGGGCAGTGGTCACCTGAAAGAGATGTCACTCTTAGCCTCTGTAAGTCCAGTTAATAATGCCCAGGTGAAATTCAAATTTGGGGACAGAAAAGAAACAACAGAAATGCTTCCTGGTGGCCTTGTTGCCATGCCTCTTGGTTGGCTGAGATGAGATCTCCCAGACTCTAGCTCAACACTACAGACTTCCATCTACTTTGTTCTGATTCTCATCTCCCTCAGGACCTTGAGATTGATTCTTTGCTTCACTCCTGGGGGGAGGGGGGAGTGTTCTATAAGCACTGTCACTACCCTTGGTCTACTTAGCAGGTGCATTCTCAACACAGGTTTATGTGAGCCGGCAATTGATCATTCTTGGAAAAACTAATAAATTTGGCATCTTGAGATTACAGTTGAGTTCTGTGCTACTGTAGTGGTGACTCCAGTAAGACACAGATTACACATGAGCATTGGAGGGGCACTAAGACCTGTCTACTCCTAAAATACGATGGCTCTGCTGCTCTACCTGTATTCCAGAGCCATGCCCAGTGGCTTTGCTGGCCCTGCAGTGTGCTGGGAGCAAACACTTTGTTCATTTCCTTATTACAAAATGCAAATGCATGCCATCTACTTGTGCATTCACTTCTGTCTTTGTGTATTTAGAGGCAGCACACACTGAACTATTATAGCCATGAATTCATAATGCCTTTATATTCTTATCCATGGATTTGTTTATTTATCATGTTTTAGGGTTTTTCTTTTGTTGTTCATTTGTTTAGAGTTTTGTTATGTATCCAAGGATAGCCCTGAACTCACTATGTAGCTGAGGTTGGCCTTGAATTACCGACAATCCTTCTGCCTCCCCCTACCAAGTACTGGGATTACAGGTGTTCACTACGAGGCCTGGCTTTCATCAAGTATTTAGAGCTCAAATCCTCTGCACCTCCTTCCAATATTGTAGAGGAATAAACTTTTAAGAGAAATGATCTGTCTTCAAGGCTTTGCATACTGAGATATATTTCCACAGTCTTGAGCCTTAATTTCTTCTTACCTTGGGAATACTCTAGCTGAGTAAACGCCAAAGGACTTTGTGACAGCAGCCCATGGCGTAGGTCAAGTTGTCTTTTACACACACACACACACACACACACACACACACACACACACACACACACACAGTTAAATCACACAGTGATTTTTGTGGTTCAGAATTGTGACTCAGAGGACGTTTGTGAGATAGCCCACACCCTGTGGAAATAAAAGAACTGGAGTTTCAGATAATTGTGAACCTCTCTATGTGAGTGCTATACGCTGAGCCTGTGTTTTCTGCAATACTGCTTTTAACTACTGAGTCATCTCTCCAGCCTCCACTTAAAACTTTTTCATCTGACTCTGTCCAACTTGAGTCTGAAATTAAATTGGTGCATTTTGGATAAGTATGCATTCATCATAGAACAGTGCCTTGTGAATTTGGAATCTGGGACTGTAGATGAATCTGTGAAGAATACTAAGCTGTGAGGTTTAAGGCAGCACATTCTGCCAATAACTAAGCTTCATGAGCATTTGCACAACAGTATATTCATTACGTCACTCAGGAATACCACTGCCATATGTCCTTCTTTACGTCTGATGTACATTTCCTGGGTGTGATCAAAGAAGCACGGGGATGAATATTTCACAAGTATCAAAGGCTATTGGGGTCCAGCCCCTCCATTGCCTTTTCCCAGGTCCATGGAAGAATCTACAACCAGCTGGTAATCTAATCTTAATGATATCAATTGAATATACGTACAAGAAAATTAGATGCACACACGAAAACACAGGCAATAGAAAATCTCACACCAGCAAATCCCAAGGGAGGGAAACACACACACACACCACCACCACCACCACCACCACCACCACCACCACCACCACCACCACCAAAAAATAACAGGAATTAACAAACACTGGTCATTAATATTCCTTAATATCAATGGACTCAATTTGCCTATAAAAAGTCTCAGGCTAACAGGATGGATATGAAAACAGGATCCATCCTTCTGCTGTATACAGGAAACACACCTCAACCTCAAAGACAGACATTACCTCAGAGTAAAGGGTTGGGAAAAAACTTTCCAATCAAATGGAACTAAGAAACAAGCTGGTGTAGCTATCCTAATATCTAACAAAATAGACTTCAAACTAAAATCAATCAAAAGAGATGAAAAAGGGCATTTCATATTCATCACAGGAAAAATCCATCAAGAGGAAGTCTCAATTCTGAACATTTATGCCCCTAATACAAGGGCACCTACATTTGTAAAAGGAACATTACTAAAGCTTAAATCACACATCAAACCCCACATACTAACAGTGGGAGACTTCAACACCCCACTCTCACCACTGGACAGGTCTACCAGACAGAAACTTAACAGAGAAATGCATAAGGGAACTAAGAGACGTTATGACTCAAATGGATTTAACAAATATCTACAGAACATTTCACCCAAACACAAAAGATTATACTTTCTTCTCAGCACCTCGTGGAACCTTCTCCAAAACTGGCCACATATTTGGTCACAAAGCAAATCTGAACAGATACAAAAATTTGGAATAACCCCCTGTGTCTTATTGGATCACCATGGCTTCAAGACAAAATGCCCAAACAACACAAATTAGAGAAAGCCTACAATCTCATGAAAGCCAAATAGTGCTCAACTGAATCACCACTGGGTCAAGGAAGAAATAAAGAAAGAAATTAAAGACTTCCTAGAATTCAATGAAAATGAATGTACAACATACCCAAACTTATGGGACACTATGAAAGCAGTGCTAAGAGGAAAGTTCATAGCACTAAATGCCTACACAAAGAAGTTGGAGAAATCTCACACAAGCAACTCAACATCACACCTGACAGCTCTAGAACAAAAAGAAGCAAACCCACCCAGGAGGAACAGACACCAGGAAATAATCAAATTGAGGGCTGAAATCCATAAAATAGAAACAAAGAGAACAATACAAAGAATCAATGATACAAAGAGTTGGTTCTTTGAGAAAATCAACAAGATAGACAAAACCTTATCCAAACTAACCAAGAAGCAGAGAAAGAATATCCAAATTAATAAAATTAGAAGTGAAAAGGGGGACATAACAACAGACAGTGAGGAAATCCAGAGAATCATACTTTGGAAGCCTGTACTCCACAAAATTGGAAAACACACAAGAAATGGATAATTTTTTGGATAGATCCCACATACCAAAATTAAACCAAGACCAGATAAACAATTTAAATAGACCTATAACCCCTAAGGAAACAGAAGCAGTCATCAAAAGTCCCCAACCAAAAAAAGCCCAGGGCCAGATGGTTTCAGTGCAGAATTCTACCAGAATTTCAAAGAAGAGCTAATTCCAATACTCATCAAATTGTTCCGAATAATAGAAACAGAAGGAACATAGCCAAACTTTTTTTACGAGGCTACAGTTACCCTGATACTCAAACTACACAAAGATGCAACTAGGAAAGAGAATTACAGACCAATCTCCCTCATGAACATTGATGCAAAAATTTTCAATAAAATACTAGCAAACCGAATCCAAGAACACATCAAAAGAAATCATCTACCATGATCAAGTAGGTTTCATCCCAGGCAGGCAAGGATGGTTCAACATATGAAAATCTGTCAATGTAAAACACCATATAAACAAACTAAAAGAAAAAACCACATGATCATCTCATTAGATGCTGAAAAGGCCTTTGACAAAAATCCAACACCCCTTCATAATAAAGTTCTTGGAGAGATCAGGGATACAAGGAATATTCTTAAACATAATAAAGGCAGTATACAGCAAGCCAACAGCCAACATCAAACTAAATGGCGAGAAACTCAAAGCAATTGCACTAAAATCAGGAAGAAGACAAGGCTGTCCACTCTCTCCATATCCAATATAGTACTCGAAATTCTAGCTAGAGCAGTAAGACAAAAAAGGAGATCAAGGAGATACAAATTGGAAAGGAAGCAGTCAAACTTTCACTATTTGCAGATGATATGATAGTCTACATTAAGTGACTCCAAAAATTCCACCAGGGAACTCCTACAGCTGATAAACAACTTCAATAATGTGACAGGATACAAGATTAACTTGAAAAAAATTAGTAGCCCTCCTATATACAAATGATAAATGGGCTGAGAAAATTAGAGAAACATCACCCTTTACAATAGCTACAAATATAAAATATCTTGGGGGTAACTCTAACCAAACAAGTGAAAGACCTGTATGACAAGAACTTTAAGTCTTTGAAGAAAGAAATTGAAGAAGATATCAGAAAATGGAAAGATCTCCCATGTTCGTGGTTAGGTAGGATCAACATAGTAAAAACGGCAATCTTACCAGAAGCAATATACAGATTCAATGCAATCCCCATCAAAATCCCAATGCAATTCCTCACAGACCTTCAAAGAACACTACTTAATTGCATACGGAAAAAAAAAAAAACAGGATAGCCAAAACAATCTTATACAGTAAAGGAACTTCCAGAGGCATCACCATCCCTGACTTCAAGCTCTACTATAGAGCTATAATAATAAAAACAGCTTGGTATTGGCATAAAAACAGACACATTGATAAATGGAATCAAATTGAAGACCCTGACATTAATCTACACACCTTCAAACTCCTAATTTTTGACAAAGAAGCCAAAATTATACAATGAAAAAAGAAAGCATCTTCAACAAATGGTGCTGGCATAACTGGATATCTACATGTAGAAGAATGCAAATTGATCCATATCTATCGACATGCACAAAACTCAAGTCCAAATAGATCAAATACCTCAACATAAATCCAGTTACACTGAATCTCACAGAAGAGAAAGTGGGAAATAGCCTTGAATACGTTGGCACAGGAGACCACTTTGTAAATATAACACCAGTAGCACAGACACTGAGAGCAACAATTAATAAATGTGAAGCTTCTGTAAGGCGAAGGACACTGTCAACAAGACAAAAAGGCAGCCTACAGAATGGGAAAAGATCTTTACCAACCCCATACCAGATAGAGGGCTGATCTCTAAAATATATAAAGAACTCAAGAAACTAGACAGCAAAATACCAAATAATCCAATTTAAAAATGGGCTACAGAGTTAAACAGAGAATTCTCAACAGAAGAATCTCAAATGGCCAGAAGGCATTTAAGGACATCCTTAGCCATCAGGGAAATGTAAATCAAAACGACTTTGAGATACCATCTTACACCTGTCAGAATGACTAAGATTAAAAAATACAGACAACACCTTATATTGGAGAAGATGTGGAGAAAGGGGAACACTCCTCCACTGCTGGTGGGAATGCAATCTTGTACAGCCACTCTGGAAATCAGTAAGGCTGTATCTCAGAAAATTGGGAATCTACCTACCTCAAGACCCAGCAATACTACTCCTGGGCATATACCCAAAAGATGCTCAACCACACCACAAGGACATCTGCTCAACCATGTTCACAGCAGCATTATTTGTAACAGCCAGAACCCAGCAACAACCTAGATGCCCTTCAACTGAAGAATGGATAAAGAAAGTGTGATACATTACACAATGGAATATTATGCAGCAGTAAAAATCATGAAATTTGTAGGCAGATGGATAGAACTAGAAAAAATCATCCTGAGTGAGGTAACACAGACCCATAAAGACACACTCATAAGTGAATGTTAGAAGGAAAGCAAAGGATAACCTAGCTACAATCTACAACCCCAGAGAAGCTAGGTAAAGAGGAGGACACTAAGAGGGACACACATGGATCACCCCAGAAAAGGGAAAGGGTTAAGATCTCCTGGGCAAACTGAGAGGGAGGGAATAGAGGGGAGGGGAGAGGAGGAGAGGGGAGGGGAGGTAGGAACATGGGGGAGAGATGAAGAGGGAGAGCAATGAAAGAGATATCTTGACAGAGTGTACCATTAAGGGGATGGGGAGAAAATTGCAGCTAGGGAAAACCCCAGGAACTCACAAGATTGTCCCCAGCTAAGACTCATAGGAATGGTAGAAAGAGTTCTTGAACTAGCCTTCCCCTGCACTCAGATTGGTGTCTACCCTAATTGTCATCTTAGAACCTACATCCAGTGACTGATGGAAGCAGATGCAGAGATCCCAGCCAAGCTCTTGGCCAAGATCCTGGAGTTCAGTGGAAGAGAAGGAGGAAGGATTATAAGAGCAAGGGGGGTCAGAATCATGATGGGAAAAAACACAGAAAAAGCTGACCCAAGCTAATGGGAGCTCACGGACTTTGGACTGACAGCTGGGGAGCCTACATGGGACCGTACTAGGCCCTCTGAACGTGGGTGAAAGTTGCGTGGCTTGATGTGTTTGTGGGTCCCCAGGCAATGGGACCAGGACTTACCCTGGGTACACAAACTGGCTTTTTAGACCCCATTCCCTATGGTGCAATGCCGTACTCAGACTTGATGCAGGAGGCTAGGTCTGGCCCCAACATGGTATAACAGCCTGTGGTTAACTACCTAAGGGAGGCCTTACTCTCTATGAGGAGGGGATGGGGGTGAGATGGGGGTAGGTGGGGAAAGTGGGAGAAGAGGAGGGAGGGAGAATGGGTTGGTATGTAAAAGAAAAGAAAATATTTTTTAATATATATATATATATATATATATATATATATATATATATATATATAAACTGTGAAAAAAAATTGTCAAGCAGTCCAGGCAAGAACAGTTTCTTGCCTAAATGGCTAACTTTTGCCATAGGAAAGCAAACTCCATATGGAGTTTCTTTGACGCTCATCATCTTCTTTGAAGTAAATCAGTGCTACTAGGAGCAAACATGTCTCATGTCCAGAAAGTCCAAGTTTTTAAAACATTTTAAATGCCATATTCTGTAGGTCTTTGAAGTGTTTGATGATTATCTACCTAATTGAAATATATTTATGTATACCTAGAAAACTTAACATGACTGTAAATGTGACTATCATAGATGACTAATTATTAATCTGCATTTCTTAATTATCCATTACAATTTCAAATGAGTTGTAAAAGCATAATACCTTAAACAAGAGTAGAAATATGCATACAGTATAACAAAATTAACTTTAAATATGTATCAATAAATTAAAATCCATAGCCATGTAAAACATTTTAAACAAGTTGTTTCTCTTTAAAAGTAGATTCAATAATCTACCCTTTTATCCTATCATATCTATAATATCCCCTTTTCTTCTTTAGAAAGCGACTGCATTTATAATCAACCCCCTTTAAATAAAAATAAACATTTATAAACAATACTTTGGGAATTTGGGTGTAGCTTCTCATATTACATTCTGTTGGTTGGGGGCGCTGGCAATCTTATGGGAATCCTGAGAATATTAAGAATTATAGTTAAATCTTGGCTGTAGTAGGCTGTATCAACCTTTCAGGGGGTCTTGATCAAACTATATTAGCCTGGAAGCAATCCACAGTTTCTCATCTTCTGTGGAAACAAAAGCAGAGACTCCTTTTCAAAGCAATATATCCTTAGACCCAAACTTTGAAGTCAAGATATCTTTAAAATATATATATATTGGTTTAACTCAGCAGCCTTTATAATCAAATGTCTTTCTGCAGTTAAAAATCCCAAAGACAATATAACCTAGACTCTCTGTGTGATTTTTATCTTTATGTGGCTTATTTTTTATTGTCTCTTTAAAGATTTTATTTTTTTAAACTATTTATTTCTTTGTATAATTGTCTTTATCCTTTTCCTCTCTCTTCCAAGCCTATGTATACTTTTACATACATTGTAAACTGTTTAGAGTTTTATTCCATATGACTCTGTCTTATTGTGAATCTATAATCCTTCTTTGACCAGGAAAGATTTTAAACTGTTAAACTGTCCTGCGATTTTAGCTGTTGACTCCATTCCCCTCAGCTTCCCAACATGGCAGAGGTACATTTACCTCCAGCTCTGGGATCCATGCTCACCATCAAGTCTGGGAAGCAGTGGGTCTATGCCTCCATCCAGCAGTGTGTAGCCCAGAAACCTTTTATTTATTTGTTTATTTTTGTCTGTACTAGCAAAAGCTAAATCCATCATGCAATGCACTGCACAGCTTGGAGACACATCTGTGCACCAGAGCAGGAATCCCAAAATTCTTTAGGTCAAGCCCACATGCTGCAAACCCACCATACTGTAGCTCATGGCTTGTCTGAGAGACACAATTAAGAAGCTGTTTTTAGCTCTGTTTTAGAATCTTTTTTTAAGTTTTCTCAAGTTTTAGGTTGAGAGTCTAGCCCCACATTGGGCACCAAATGTAGTCCAAAGTTTTCTCTGGTCCCGCCTGGCCCCATGGTCCCTCAGACACTTACAAAATAATCATTCAGAGGCTTAATATTAATTATCAATTATATAGCCTATAGCAGGCCTTTTGCTAGCTAGTTCTTATAGTTTAACTCAACACATAATTATTAATCTATATATTGCCATGTGTTCCATGGCTTTACCTGCATCCCATTACATGTTGCTCCTTGGGCAGTGGGCTCAAGTCTCTCCCTCCTTTCTTTTCTTCTCCCCATATATCTGCTTGGATTTCCCACCTGCCTCTAAGCTGCCTTGCCATAGGCCAATGCAGCTTTATTTATCAACCAATCAGAACAATACATATTGACAGCATACAGAAAGACATCCCACAGCACTGCAGGATTCCCTGAGCTCCACCTAATTTTTGGCTGTGGGTCTCTGAATCTGCTCCTATCAGTTGCTGGATGAAGCCTCTCTGATGACAATTATGATAGGCTCTGGTGTAAGAGTATAACAGAATATCATTAGGAATCATTTACTTGACTTTTTTTTTTTTGCCAGTTGTGTTTGGTTCTATCCTAGGTCTCTAGGCCATCCAGCTTCTTGTTCCTGGCCCTCCAGTCAGTGTCAGGCATGGGCTCCCTCTCCTGGAGTGGGTCTCAAGTTGGACTAGTCATTGGTTGGCGATGCCCACAAGTTCTGAGCCACCATTTCCCCAACACAGCAGGCAGGACAAATTGTAGGCCAAAGGTTTTGTGACTGGGTTGGTGTCCCAATCTTTCCACTGGAAGCCTTGCCTGGTTACAGAAGCAGGCCAGTTCAGGGTCTGTATCCCCCATTATTAGGAGTCTTCACTAGGGTAACCCTTGTAGATTACAGGGAGTTCCCATTACACTAGGTTTCTATCTCGCACCCAAAATGCCCCCCAATTCCAATTCGTCTCTCCCAGTACTTTCCCCCACAACCTCATCCTTCCTGTTCCCATCCCCACCCGCCCCAAGGCCACCTGTGAAATCTATTCTATTTCCCCTTCCCAAGGGAGATCCATGCATCTCCCCTTGAGCCCTCCTTGTTACTTAGCTTCTCTAGGTCTGTGGATTGTAGCATAATTATTCTTTACATCACAGCTAATATCCATGTATAAGTGAGTACATACCATGTTGTCTTTCTGGGTCTGGATTCCCTCATTCAGAATTATTTTTTTCTAAGTTCCATCCATTTGCCTGCAGATTTCATGATGTCATTGTTTTTAACAGCTGAGTAATACTTCATTGTGTAAATGTACCACATTTTCTTTATACATTCTTCAGTCGAGGGACATCTAGGTTGTTTCCAGTTTCTGGCTATGATGAATAAATTTGCTATGAACATAATTGAACAAGGGTCCTTGTAGTAGGATGGAGCATCCTTTGGGTATATGCTCCAGTGGTGTAGTTGAGTCTTGAGCTAGATCAATTCCCAATTTTCTGAGAAGCCGCCATATTGATTTCCAAAGTGGCTGTACAAGTTTACATTCCCGCCAGCCATGGAGGACTGTTCCCCTTGCTCCACATCCTCTCCAGCCTGAGCTGTGACTTGTTTTTTTTATATTAGCCATTCTGACAGGTGTAAGATGGAATCTCAGAGTCATTTTAATTTGCATTTCCCTGATGGCTAAGGATGTTGAGCAATTCATTAAATGTCTTTCGGCCATTTGAGATTCTTCTGTTTAGAATTTGAGGATGGATTTCAGAGTAAATAGCTCTGAGAGAGCTCACTGGAAATGGATCCATCCCTGGAAAAGAAAGGCTATTGTAGGTAATTTATTTATATGGAATAAAATGCATTCCCTTTTGCCCTTGTTTCTCAAAACCTGCAATTCTCATGTCTCATCAGAATTTAAACAAGACTAATAAAACACCCTTTGTCCTTTACAGGCATTTTTCAGGTCCCCCTTGCAGACAAGTCTTTTAAGATGCAATGGAACACAAGTGTATGTACTATTGAACA
Organism: Peromyscus melanophrys; assembly: GCA_902168415.1. Taxonomy (NCBI): domain Eukaryota; kingdom Metazoa; phylum Chordata; class Mammalia; order Rodentia; family Cricetidae; genus Peromyscus; species Peromyscus melanophrys. The sequence goes on from CABHPR010136284.1 coordinate 51,360, forward strand.
GGTTTTGTCAAAACTACTTTGCTGCATTATTAGTCTAGTCATTGTTTGGTAATAAAATTAGGTCCGCCACTCTGACCCTCCACCTGTCCCAATCTAAGGGGAAATTAACCTTTCCCTGCCTTGCCTCTCCTCCTGTCCTTTGCCCTTCCAATCCCATTCCCCTTTCCTTTCTTCCCATTTATACATTTTATTTTTTATTTAATTGCTTTCCTGGGGGTGGATGCTAGGGGGAGATGGTTCTGGTTGGTTTTTTTGTCCTTTTGAGGTAGGGTCTTACTATGTAGCACAGTCGGTTATTGACTGCAACTCTCCTGCCTCCATCTTCTTCTTCCAGGGATCACAGAACTCCACCAAGGCCCTTCAGCTATTTGTCTTTTTAAGATACCCTGCTCCTATGGACACCAGAGATCCAAGTATGATCCACCCACTCTCTGATCCATATCTTCCTGCACCACTCCTTACTTCCCAGTGTGCATGAGCTCTGCCAGGCCTGCTGCCCCTACCAAGTCCATAGCAACCTACTCAATGCATCTTCCTCCTCTTGGATCAAGCAGCACCCTTGGGCTCTCAGCCCTTGGGCCACTTTGGGCAGAGGAATCTGGGTGGCAGAAGGGCAGGGGCTCCGGGACATAGGACAGCACAGACTTCAGTCTCTCTGAGCATCTCAGGCTCATAGGGTAACCCATCTGCTCTTGGCATGGCCAGGCAGATTCAAGTGCTTAAGTTCCTGCCTATCCCAGCCCTAGCTGTGGCCTGGCCCACAGCAACTTGTATCTAAGGATAAAAGGTGGGTGGAAAGGGTGTTGTTCCCAGTCCACCTAGCTGGAGTCAATGCAGAGAGAACACAGGGACATGGGAGGGGGTGTGGAACTTTCCACAAGATGCCTAGGACTTGCCAGAGTTCCCAGGGCCCAGTGAGAACTGAGCGTCTGCACAGGGAAGACATGTCAGGGTGGGAAAGAGTGCCCCATGCAGAATGTCACTGTGTCCTCGAACAGGTGCTTTCTACAGCCTGTGGAAGCAGTCCTTGAGGTCTTGAACTCCTCAGTTTGCAGTCCCCAGAACCAGCCTCCAGGCTAGCCTAACCTAGAAAAAGGAAAACCTTAGCCTCCGAAAGCAGAATATGGCCATCCAGGGAAGGCTACACCAACTGAGCCACATACCTGACCACCTGAAGGAAGTGGATACTAGGGCTCAGAGGGGTTACCTCACTACCCACAGAGACCCTAGAGCAAGCTGGGTAAGGGAGGCTGGGAGATACTTGAGGAGTATTTGTCTTCCCACCTGGACTACCTGCGACCACCTGACAGAGAAGAGACAGGCAGGGACTATGCTGGGCAGTACCTCAGCCTCTTTCTGTCATCTGGTGGTAACAAGGCAGAAAGACATGAGCATATAACAAATGGGGACAGGGAGGCAGCCATTGCTACCATCGTGTATGAGTTAGGTTTGGCCAAGTGGCCCTACCCCACATCAGTCTGAGGGAGTCATCCATTCTGCCCTAAAGCTCTTGATCCTGCCTCTGCCACCTCCCCTTGGGCAAGGTTTCAACCACCCCCTCCAAGCTGTACCTACGTCACCAAGCTGAAGAGGTGGATGGACTGTTTAAGGCCCACAGTCACAAGGAACACCATCACACTGCAGAGCCCCAGTCTCCATTATACAGCCAGCCTGACCCACTTAGGAGCAGAGGGGGGACTTTGGGATTTGGGGTGAGTAGGTAAGGGCAGAGGAATCCTGAGAATGGATCAGCTGAGACCCTCATTCCAACCTTTAGTCTACAGAGGACCCCAAAGAACATGCTAGAGGAAGATAAGGGCTGAAGCCTGTGCCAGCCAGGAAGCCTGTCTCCCAGGAAGAGATTTCACACAGTTCTAACAACTTATGGGATCATCTTGCAGGAGAGACTGGAGCAGAGACAATGATGGGTCCGTGGTGGGTGGGGCCACACCTTGACCCAGACTGCTTAGTCATGTATACCTCTTATGCTCATTTTAAACCAAACTTTATATTAGTACCCTAAAGATGGGCTTGGAGGAATCACTGGATCCCTTCATTTGTTCCTCTCTCAATGTGGCCACACAGAATAATTCTCTTTTCTCTGCTTTTCATTATTACCCATATCTTTAACTAGTATGTTGGACACCAATGGCCAAACCTACCTTGTTGGGGCTTCCAAGGTCAAGTCTATTACCCTAAAAACTCTGGTAACATCAGGAGCCCTTTAAAAGTCTGGAACAAGACCCTGGAAAAGCTGACCGCAAGATGCCTAAAGGAGACAGACCCGAAATGAAGGCAGAGACGCCAGGCTTTCATCCCCGCTTTAGTTATCTTGTGGGCCCAGTGAGCCAATGTAAGAGCAGTTTTTCAATGCCTGCTGCATAGTCATGGCCAAGAAAGTTCCACTTGTTCCAGACAGGGTCTCATGGAGTCCAGGATGACCTTCAACTCTCAGACATTCTGCCCATCGTCCCTCTTCCAGCACCCAAGAGTTGGAATTATTGGTGTGCACACCAAATTGCTTTTCTAAGCCAGGTTAAATATTCTCTCTCTCTCTCTCTCTCTCTCTCTCTCTCTCTCTCTCTCTCTCTTTGGTTTTTTGAGACAGGATTTCTCTGTTAAACATTCTCATCTGAACAAACAGCATAGCAGTGTGTGGCAGACTCACTCTCATAAGCCTCAGGGACAACGCAAAGGTGATAATACAGGCACTGGTGCTATCTTGCCTGTCTGGCCTGCCTAGTCTGGCACTGATGGGGTTAGGGAAACATGCTCCTCAACTTGTCAGTTTCTTTCTATCCAGTGCTTGACCATCAGACCCCCAGGCTCCCTAGAAGTGCTGCATGGGAGCTGTCAAGAGCCCAGGACCCAGGAGCTCAGGTCATTCCCTCCTTTCAGTGTGGGCACCCCTCCCATGCCCAAGTAATTATGGCCCCAAGCATCCTAAACAAAGGGCTCCAATGGGGAGAATCTTTATCCAGGGACCCAGAAAATCCATCAAAGGCTCTGCCACCCCCTGTAGGATGCAGGAGGTAAGAACCTACTGGTCAAAAAGTTTGTAGTTCCACTTCCTGCTCCCACCCGAGTCTTACTGCACTAGGTGCTCACAGATTAGTTAGGCTAAGGGGCTTGTGAGCTCTGGGGATTCACCTGTCTATCCACACACACACACACCTCAGTTCAGCGTTTTACATGGGTGCTGGGTACCTGAACTTGGTTGGGTCCTTAGGCTTGCTCTGCAGACATTTTACCGACTTAGACATTCTCCCATAACTGGATTTAGGTTTACCTTCCTTTTCGTTAAAAATTTATTTACTTATTGTATGTGTGTGATGCATGTGTGGGCATACTTGTGCCACGGTACGTATGTAGAGGTCTAGGACAATTTCTGTGAGTTGGTTCTCTCCTTCCACCTTTATATGAGGGTTCCGGGATCGAACTTGGGTGCTTCTGTAAGCCATCTATCTGGGCAGTTTTAAGTTTTGGGGGACAAGGTCTCACTCTGTAGTCCAGGCTGGCTTGAACAACTCTGATCCTCTTGGCTCACAGTCTCTCCAGTGTTGGTATTACAGGTGCGTGCCCTCACGCTCTAGGAATTCAGTAAGATGTTAAAAAACATTTTGTCATGCTCCATAGCTGTTTATAACGGTATTGCTCACAGAGCAATGGAACCCACCTGAATACTCCCACCACGCGGGATCCCGCCTCCAACTTAAATTAATGAAATTATTTCCACCCCTTTCTTCCTGCCTTGATAGGCAGGTTGTTTCTGGAAGGGGATCTGAAGGTACAGGAGTACTTAATCTTCAGTAGTCAATTTGTTTTCACTATAACGTTCCGCCCTCTCAGACGCTGCCAGTTGGTGTCACGTGATCGCCGAGTCAGCTGACCTGTGTCTGGCCGGAAGACGTCTTGGATTCGGTCTCTTGGCACCATGGTGAGGGATTAGTGGAGATGCGAAGTTGGGTATCGGGCGAGAAGGGGGGTTGGTGGTTCTAGGGGCATAGGGAGAGAATCTTCACCGGTGCCTGCTGGGTGCGGCAGGACGGCTGAGTTCGCAGGCGCAGCCACGCATCACAGCATGGGCGCGCGCCCGTGTTCATCCCTGGCCCAGGCCCCACCTCCCGGGATCCGGATTCTCACACACTCCCCACCGCCCCCAGAGGCCCTCCCGCGGGAGCCCACTTCCCCTGCTGTCGGGTGACCAAGACGAGAACATGCTTAGGACCGGTCCACACGGTTAGGAAGCCTCTGCCGCTTTCCAGAGCCAGGAAGTGGTTCTTGATTGGATTGAGCTTTCTTACTCACTCATACGTCCATTCATTCAGCAGATTCGTGTTGAGTGTCCAGCCAGCACAGGCATCGGGACTTCAGCTGCAAAAGGGGAGGGCAAGTCAGAAGCAGGAATTGGCAGGCATAGTTCCTTCTCGAGCCGCAGAGACTTTTCCTGAACCTTGGGCCCACTCGGCTCGGTGAAGGGTAGTTTCTGTAATCCTATTGGGAAGCAGGGGCAATGGAAAGGTGTCCTCAGACAGGGAACAGTTGTGCAACCTCTGAAAGAGCTAGGCCCCCGGAAGAGTGCATATCTTGTCTCGCTGGAGCTTGGTTAATATCAGGCAAGACCAGCAAAGATCAAATCTTGCTGGGACTTGGATCGCCTTGTCAAAATAGTGAGCATTCCATCTGGCCGCCCTAAGCGCTTTGTTTAAAGAGGAGATTGTAGAAAGTAGAATCTGGTGCTGTGACTTAATGGTAGACATGCCCGAGGCTCTGTCTTTGAACCCCAGCACTGCCAACAACAAGCTCCCAAAAACGTAGGGTCAGGAAGGGCACATCTGATAACTCGATGTTTAAGTAGATCCCTGAATGAGATGGGAGGGTTGGGGGTGTGGTGCATGAGAATAGAGGGTCTAGCAAGGATGAAGGCGGGGTGAGGCTGGGGTATTGGCAGCATCAGGTAAACGGTTGTGGCAGGAGCATGCTGGGCACTCAATGTAGGACTGCCACAAACTGATGTTTGTTGAGCAGATACAGTAAAAGTCAGAACAAGATCAGGTGGCAATGTGGGCAGGGATCGAGTACTCAAGACAGTCTAGTGATAGGGGAGAACAGGTGATCAGAGAGTGCTCATCCTCGACATGGATCCTGACCACACCTCAGCCCTTCCTGAAGCCTGATTTCCCACCTTACTCTCTTGCAGAGGTTCCGGTTCTGTGGCGATCTGGACTGTCCTGACTGGGTCCTGGCAGAGATCAGCACACTGGCCAAGATTGTTGAGTGCACTGGTTTACTTAGGGTTGGGAGGAGGAAGGCTTGGGGTCTGGAATGGAGGGAGGTGTAGATGTAACCATTGGGACTGGGAGCTGGGGGTGGGGGTGGAGGAGTCTCCCTGACTATGGGGCCTCCATACTGTGTGGCCTTGGTCACAGTCACATGGCTGACCCTCCTTCAGCCAGTCCCCCAGAAATGAGGGTAAGGTGGATCAGTCTGGCTGAAACAGGGAAATCCTTTCTAGTCCTCTGTGAAGCTGCGGCTGCTGTGTAGCCAGGTGCTAAAGGAGCTTCTGGGGCAGGGGATTGATGTGAGTACAGTACCCAACACTCCACTGTCCAATAACCTTATGAGCCCCAGAGAAGTCTGTTCTGCAGCCTCCCAGCCCCCTTGGACATCCCCTTCCTTCCCTCCAGCCCCAGCACATTCCTTACCACAGGATCTGGGCCAGGGGCAAGGGGCTGGTGACAGGGCTCTGACACCCCCTGAGGACCTCCTTTCCCCATAGTATGAGAAGATCCTGAAGCTTACTGCTGATGCCAAGTTTGGTGAGTACCCCAGACCAGGAATCACGGCCTTCCTTGACCTTCCTGCATCACGGGAGGACAGGAAGGGAAGAACCATATTGACAGCCCAGTCCCCAACCTCTGCCACCTCCTGCTGGTCCAGTAGCAGTGCCCAGGGTTCAAGAAACTTGGGGCCCAGAGCTGAAGATAATAGGGCAGGGAAGTGGTTGGGGCCACAGTGACATGCCCTGCCTCGCCTGTGGGTCTCTAGAGTCTGGAGATGTGAAGGCCACAGTGGCGGTGCTGAGTTTCATCCTCTCGAGTGCAGCCAAGCATAGTGTGGACAGTGATTCCTTGTCCAGTGAGCTACAGCAGCTGGGGCTGCCCAGAGGTATGCAGGGTGGACGGGCGGGCAGCTGGGAAACCTGTGGGTAGGGGTTCCTGGAGGGTACGCTGAGGCCTTGTTGACCCTGAGGTGTACCCAGTCCTCCGTGGGCCCTGGATCCTGAGACCCACCCCTTAAGCCCAATGCCAGTCTCCACCCACCACGCCACCTCAGCAGAGCTCCACCTCAGAGCCCCATCTACCTGCAGAGCATGCCACCAGCCTGTGCCGCTGTTATGAAGAGAAGCAGAGCCCCCTACAGGAGCACCTTCGGGCCTGCAGCCTGCGTGGTGAGTATGAGAAGGGGGGGGGGAGATTGGGGAGGGGGGCTGGGCTGTACTCTAGGAGGTATGAACACAAGCCAGATGCCATTGCTCTAGGAGAACCTTTAACCACAATTACACTCAGAGCAGTTGAGGAGTTTAGAACTGGCCAAAGATCTCATGGCTATGGCCTGAGTTTCTTTTCTCTGAGGCCCATGGTAGATATTCGAGTACCTGTCCTACAACAGGCCTGGTTGAAGGGCCTTGAAGGGTTGTGGGATGAGCCCCATTGTGGAGTGAGGACTTCCTGGCTTGCCTGGTTGATAGCTGCCTAATTTCTCGCCTGCAGTGAACAGGCTGGCCAATGTGGCCTGGCGGGTGGACTATACCCTGAGCTCCAGCCTGCTCCATTCTGTGGAGGAGCCCATGGTGCACCTGCAGCTAGAGGTTGTGCCTGCCCCGGGTGCCCTGGCCCAACCTGTTTCCATGTCCCTCTCAGCAGACAAGTTCCAGGTTCTCCTGGCAGGTGAGGCTGGACAGAGGGTGGGGGCCCTCCTGGGTCTGGCTGACTTGGAACTGGCTATAAAGGCCAGGCTGGCCTTAGAACTGGCTTCTGCTCCTTATCACTCCCCATGCACTCCCTTGTCCCCTGCAGAACTGAAGCAGGCCCAGACCCTGATGACGGCTTTGGGCTGAGAAGGGTGTTCCCAGCCTCTGTGGAGCTGCCCTGCCTGCACTGAGTTGCTCCCTCCACACTTCTCTTCCAAGGGTGGCCCTGTTCTCTTGGGTCTCTGGCTGCCTGACTTTCTATGTAGGGCTCCTGGGGATCTTCCCCAGAAGTCCCTTCTGTCCTTTGAAAGAAAGTGCTTGTCAACCATTTTTACAGGAAGAAAGAATAAACTTGTGTACAGCAATGTGTGTGGGTTTTGCTTGCTTCTCTGGTTGTTATTGACAGAAGTCCTGAGGCCAAGTTGGACTCCAACTTGGTATCTAGTTGAGGTTGATCTTAAACTTTTAATCCTCTTGCCTCTACTTCTTGAGATTACAATCATGCACCACCATGCCTGGTTTATGTGGTGCTGGGAACAAGCCCCGGGCTTCATGCATGTCAGGCAAGCTCTTTACCAGCTGAGCTATATCGCAGCCCAAATAAGAGAGACCAGGTGACATTCTAACCTCCTGCCCATCACTTATTTTCTCAACACTGGGACTGAGGACCCAAATGAATAGCATGTTTGTAGATAGGCAAGTTGGGGTGCTAGCTTTGTCTTGTGATGCTCTTGGCTCTGCCCTTCCTATGCAGTCCTTGTCTTTAGGCTCGCAGCAAGTGAGCGACACTGATCCTGGTGCCCGGGGCAGAGAGGAGAAAGAGCTTTTCCTTGCTGTCGTTGCTAGGAAGAGAGTGTAACACGAATCTTAGACGGTCTTATTAATAAAAACAAACCCGGAGCCAGGTATTGGGGTGAATGCTGAAAGATCAGAGAAACAGAAGCCACATCCAACCTCACCTTGCCAATTCCTCAGCTGATCCTGTTTCCTCAAACTGGAAGCCTCTGAGTCCTCACCTGAATGGATCTCACCTGAACTGCTGCTAGAAGCCTCAAAGCTTAACCAGCTCTAGTTCCTGGTCCTCAGGCCTTGTATACCTTTCTGCTTCTGCCATCACTTCCTGGGAGTAAAGGCATGTGTCTTTCCCAAGCAAGACATGAGATCTCAAGTGCTGGGATTAAAGGCGTGTGTCACCATGCCTGTCTGTTCGCATGCCTTGAACTCACAGAGATCCAGGCAGATCTGTGCCTCTGGAATGCTAGGATTAAAGGCATGTGCTACCACTGCCTAACCTCTATGTTTAATATAGTGGCTGTTCTGTTCTCTGACCCTCAGATAAATTTATTGGGGTACACAATATATCAACCACAGAAGAGTCCAAGCCTGAACACCTCCTTAGCGAGAGGTTGGGTACTGCAAACTGTGTCTGAAGCTATCCCACTCTGTACATGCATCTAGAAGGGCCATTTGAGG
>CABHPR010136285.1:0-36961 GCA_902168415.1 Peromyscus melanophrys
CACACACACACACACACACACACACACACACACACACACACACACACTCAGACATACACACAGACACACACAAAGATACACACTCACACACACATGCATACATGCACATGTACACACATACATACACACCCCATTGTAAGTGTGGATAAAGTCCAAAATGAAAACTAGAAAGGAAAGCAAAAGAATGAAATAAATAGGTGGTGAGGAAAAACTGGGGGTGGGAAAGGACTTACAGATTATGAAGAAGAAAAGAGTCTGAGGAGGAGAGGTTGCAGAAGAGGATCAGGGGAGGAGGCCTAAGGCAGAGAGGAAGGTAAAGGAAAATCTATTAGAAATATAAATGTCATAATAATGATAGTTTAAAGGCAAGCCTGATTTCTGCAATAAACAAGCCTGTAACACACTGTGCTACTCACCTGACTCCTGGAGTCTGTGCCATTGACTCCATGCCGCCTCTCCCCTCCCCCAAGGGATATGCCTTATACAGCTGCCCGCAACACCGCAACGCTAGTCCCTGTACTATTTGCAAGCATAAAACATTTTTCAGAGTACAACTATAAGATCCCATAATGAGATTCAATAGCAAATGCAATCATTGATCCATATTTAAAGCATCAAGAAATGAGATGTTGCATTGCTCAAGAGTTGTTTGTCCCAACACAAAGCTTGTCACACCAAATGAAGCAGATAAACATGACCCAAACTAGTGAGTTTAAGCAGTCCATAGCAAACATCCTGTTCAGGTTTGGGTCTGACCTGTCACATTCCAACCTCTGCGCACTCACTGAAGTTTTCATCAGCTTGAATGTTTAACATGATAGATTGTTGTTTTCGTTGTTATTATTGTTGTTGATGGATTTGTTGTTGTTAATTTGCTTTCCTGTTTTTCTAGAAATTTTTCTCATAAAGTCTTCAAGGTATGTTGAGAAACATTTTGCTTCCTCAAAATTCATCTACCCCTTCCTCCATTGCTGGATTTGAATGCGAAAGAGACTTAAGTACCGCGTAGAGAACACCAAACCTATAATGGATGTCCCGAGAATCCCTACAATTGGTCCTATTTGTGGACACAATATAAACTCTCCCTTATTAACTTTCCCTCCTACCTCTAAAAACAGAACTGAGTATATCATCTCTTCTCTAGCCATCTGCCGAATGATGGCTTTTATAAAAGATGTTAATGTGTAAATATGCAAGCCAAGAGATGGGGCTTTTCTTACCTGTGGATTCCAGATCAAACTATATGACAATATGAATCTGAAGTCAGCATTAACACCATATATCCATGCAAAATAAAGCCAACATCACCAAGCGACGTAAGTGTACAGTATAAAAAAGAAAGCTACAATTAACAAAATTCATGCTGTCATAATCTGAGCCAATGAATACTCATCAAATTATATGGATCCAAATCAACCCCTCCTTCGAAAACCACATACCAGCCATGTTTTCAGTGTCAATTGTTCACGTGGGTACATGTGTGCTTTCACTCTAACATAGTTTATTTCCACAACTGTTTCCTTTTAGTAATACTCTAAAAGAAAATGAAAATTTCGGACTAAGTTAGCAATGCATTTTAGACTTACAGAGCCATGTTTATTTCTGAGCTTTTGAGGTCTTGCAATAGTAAAAGTCACATTTTTTAAGACTTTTCAGAAAATGTGCGAAAAACGAACAAATAAGGATTATTTTGATGCTTGAGTCCTGTTTTTTTATTTTTTCATAAAAAAGAGTTACCAAGAAAACATCAGATACTTCAGCTTGAAAAGAAATGAAAGCTATATGCCTTGCATTATTCACAGCCAAACCAAACAGGCTACTGTGGTATTCATAAATCGCTCTGAATTAAGTCAAACATGCATAAAATCAGGCTTCCTTTGTGGTAAAAATTTCTTCCAGCTGAGTCCACGAAGAGAATAAAAAGTTATCCAAATATCTATTGTTAAGCTGGGGACAACTTTAAAAACGAAATGCCACTCCTCTGTGGGAGGCCTCCTGACAATTTCCTAATCTTAATAAATTGTCTGTGAGAACTGTGATCAAGCTTGTTTCCATTCAAGACGAGACACTCAGATGCGGATGCCATTGTATTAGCTTAACACAGTGTCAACCTGTTTGCTCATTTATTCTGCTATCTTAAGACTCAGGGAGCTCACATTGAAATAAACAAATGGCATAAATTCCGAATAAAGCCCTGGTTGTTTGCTTAAAAGGAAAAAGTACTTATGTTTCTATGAATAGAACATTAATATGTTTCAACAAGATAAGGCGAGAAATACTTCAGAGCCATCCAAAGTATGGTCATTTAAGAAGGCCTGTTCCAACTTTTATTGGATTTATTTTGTTTTGCTTCTTTGTTTTACTTATTTATTTATTTAGAGACAGAGTTTCTTACAGTCTAGGCTGGCCAGGAGCATTGTGTGGATAGAAGAAGAGCTTTAATTTCCCATCCTCATGTCCTTACCTTCCAAATGCTGAGAGTACAGGATGAGAGTATACCATCATTTATTTGGATTTAATACAAGAAAGGCAAGGCCATTTTTAATAAGGCATTTGTTACTAAAGTCAGTAACTCCCATAATCACAAAGACAACAGATGTGCAAAGGTTAACAGAATTTTATTACATTAAAATATATTTGGGGGCTGGAGCAACGTCTCATTGGTTAAGAGCATCACCTGCTCTTCCAAAGGACCTGAATTGGGTTCCCTGAACACAAATCAAGTGCCTCACAACATCCTGTAACTCTAGCTTTTGGGGATTTGACACTTTGTTTTGCCTTCTGTGGGCATTAGCACACAGATTGCACACATCCACGCAGACACATGTATACACAAAAATAGAAGCAAATAATTCTTTAAAAAGAGTAGTCACCAAACTTCTGACCCTGACTAGAACAAATACAGGCCAGACTGTTTGCTACGTCTAGACATCCCACCATCCACTTGAGTTCTGGACATCAGTTTGTCTCTTGACACTGTTGGAATTTTTCAATTTCCCTCAGCTACAGACAGAAAATAAACAGCTGTAGTATGGGACTCCAGAGTTCAGGGTATGGAAAGTGCAATCTTCTCTTTTCCAATGAGGAGAACACAGCCAGCAGTGTCCTTGGCCAGTGTATGTATCAGTGACTGCATGATGCGCTGCAGGAGAATCGAAGCCAGTTTCACTTTCATCATCCTGATGTCAACTCACAAGAATTAATTTTCAGTCCCAAGAGTTCTGGCCTGTGTTAAGAAGCAACATCTTGCTAAAATTAAGCAGCAGCTATTTCTGAGGTTGAAATTGTTCTTTACATCTTGAAATGTTAATTTTCACCTTGTGGTTGTTACTATTTTAAATAGTTAATAAGAATTTAGAGGCCTGGAATGTTTGATAGCAGAACAATAAAATGCTTATGGAAATACCTGTTGTATACAAATTATCAAGGAGCATGTGAGTGTCACAGGCCACAGTTATCAAATTGTGTATCATTTTGGAAAAGCCCATGTGAAACACATAATCAAATAGTTTATTCAGAGCAAAAAGAATGTACTGCAGTTAGCATTCCTTCATTCATGTAAATATTTTCCATGCTCTACAATGCACATAGCTGACCCCTAAAAAGGAAACATATAAGTGCTATAATGAAAAAGTGTGTCAGTCTGTACATGGAAACAAACTTGAACCAGGAGAAGCAACCATTTTCTAACAATTTCAATTAGGAATTCAATCCAACAAATTCAATTAGGAATACGAGTATACATGAAGACCCATTAGTTATTGTATAGAGGAAAACACTGAAGATTTTCCTTTAAAGTACTGATTTTAGTAAGTTTATTTGTTTGACATGAATTCTGTCATACTAGTTGGAAACCGTTGCAGCACATCATTGAAAATCAGCCACATTGTATTTGATAGCAAAGTAAGGTGTCTGTTCTATCTAGAAAATGTAAATAAACTGATCAAAGTTATCATAGGAAACATTCATGAATTAAACCTATTCTCACTTCTACCTCCATGTCATAAATATGAGAATGGTTTTATGTATCAAAGTAAAATGTGGAATCATGTGATATTTATTTTTCCAAATATGGTTCCTTTTATATAGTATGACAATTCCCAGTTATATGCATTTTCCACCATGTGACATGATTTTGACTTTCTTTTAATGGCCGAATAAAACACTATTTTCCATGTCCTCCTCTAAAAGATTTGGTTCCTGGTCTTAATTTAACATTGTTGAACCAGTTTTTTTTTTTTTTTTTTTTTTTTTCTGGAGCTGAGGATCGAACCCAGGGCCTTGTGCTTGCTAGGCAAGTACTCTGCTACTGAGCTGAATCCCCAACCCCACGCTGAACCAGTTTCAAAGGTCTTTACATTGAAACACTGAAGAAGAAAGTTGAAGAAGATACTAGTAAACAGGGCAACTATAGAGGCCCACAGACAAGGAGAATGTAGTACAGTGTAATTGATTGGCCTCCCAAAAGCAATCTACAGATTGTCAATACCTTGTCTCTGTCAAGTTTTAAGTGTTCTGGTTTAAGAACAATCATCAGTATTCTGTGCTGGAACTTTTCCACATGCCATGACTTTCATGCCAAAATTTCTTTTCTGTAACTGACTTGGCATTATGTCATATGCATCTTTCATTTTCTCTGTACATAATTTCCCTTCACTTATTGTCCATTCCTCCTATTTTCATTTTTGCATTATTGATGTCTGGCAGCTTATAGAGTACAAATAAGAAGGACCACATCAATGGTTGGACTTGAAAATGAAACAGTTGGGCTAAGATATGAATCTACCTTCTGTATTATGGGGCAACCATTCTGGGCTCCTGGTACATGCTGGAAACCACTGAGTAGCTACATAATTTCTGGAGCAACTGAAGATCAAGTTATGTGGCTGAGTTATGTAATGGCTTATCATTTCAAAAGATGTCTGGCAGACAGTTTTCATCAATGTAGAAAATATACCTAAGATCAATAATGCATGAACCAAAAAGGATTATTTATAGTTATGTAGACTAATGGAAAAAAAAATTCTTGCTTATTGTGTGCAAGGTCTGAGGTGTTAGTCTGGGCATTGTGAAAACAAAGCAAAGTAATAATAATAAATAAATGAAGATCATTCAATGAGTAAATATTTATTTTGCCCATAAATCTAAGCATTCTACCTATGATTCATTGAGTCTGTGGCTCAAGAGCTATCTTGAATCTGTAGAAACAAAATCAAGGAACAGGAAGAAAAAGTGGAAGAAGTTCCCACTGGCCTTTTCAAGACGTCATCCTCTGTGATCCTATGACTTCCCACTATGTCTCAGACCTTAAAGTTTCACCACCTCTCAGTAAACCCATCTTTTATCAAGGGAACCACAGCTTTAAAACTCAGACCTTTAATGGGAATTAAATATCCAGCTGCTGGTTTTCTATGTGCTTCCTATGGATAGCTATGAATGGAGAGACACTGCTTTTATGGAGCAAGAATCTAACATGGAATTACACATTCCCTGAATGAATTAATTGGAATTAACACAATCTCTTCCTCAGAGTCTCCTGGGAATACTCTGGAAGGAAGTTAAGCATTTGAGATCTCTCTTGAAGTCAGTAAAAGACAGGATCAAAACAATGAATGGCATGCTTTGTTAGGCAGAACAGGCTTGGATACGGCAGAAGCATATTTTAGAGTAAAGAGATGATTTTCCTGATACAAAGCCCCCTCAATTCTATGGTACCAGCTGACTTTATGTTAATAAAGTAACACATCCTAGTAGCAGAGTCCAGGGAGACATATAGATTGAGACTTCACAGCATCCTGGTTTGAATACAGGCTCCACTTCCTATGTGCCTCATGACCCTAGGCAACTCAAATCATACATCATATTTTAAATTTTGTCATATATGGAATCATAATGACCACACTTAGGATTATTGCCATGACTGAATAAGATAATTATATAAAACCATGTGTACACACTTAGAATTCAGTGTAAACTTCCAGCCATTTGCAGGGGCAAACAGGGAGGCTGCTATTCTCAATCTAAGGATCAAGTTTGACATTCCTCTAATGAAAGACAGATTAAACAAAGTGTACCAGATTTATTTATCCCTGTGATATGGGAGACTTCAATAATGAAGACCCAAAGATCCATTGTTATGCTAAGACTTAATGCAGAATGGACAAATATATAGAGAAACAAGAGTTGACAGGAGGGTTTAATTTAATATCAATATAATACAAAAGATAGACTGAATGGTCTTTTCAAACTCCTCTTGCCCTCTCTTGTGGCATACTTTATGAATGAATATGTATTAAAACCCTTCCTAGAATGAAAGCAGCCTTATGGCCTACTGTTGGATTCTGTAGCTCAAAGGATTTCTACTTGGCCAGTCTGGAAGCAGAAATACCCTAGAAATCTTGAAACTGGATTCAAATTTTGTGGTTTACTTTGGCGGAAACATGTGCCAATGTATGTGACTCACTCAGAGACAATGACTTCTAATGCCCCTGTCTTGCTTCAGGGAAGAAGAGGAGCAGAAGCAGGAAAGGCAGGAGAAGGTCAGGATGTGGCTTCCTTTGAGACCTTTGGGTCTCTAGTTCTTGATACTCGGCACACAAAACACAACATTTCAACATATAGTTTTCCACTAGAAAATAACCTTTCCCATATCTAGTCTGCCTGTTTCCCAGAGAGAAACTCTTGTGTTTCTATCTCTGCATCTTACATATATCTTCTGTTATTTCTTTCCTAAATCTTCTCCTTGCTCACTGATCCCCACGTATTGATAGATGTCCTTTTTGTTACCAAAGACCTCGATCATATGGTTCACTCTGTGTGCTGAATTTTATTATTTAACTAAAGGCAGAGATGTAGATTTAAGGAGTCATTTTTTTTTTGTTTTTTTTTGCTATGTAGTAGTTGAGTATGTGCTTGGAAAATTCATATGTGATTTATACAAAATATTTTCTTGATGATTGACAACCTTGGAACCACAGGAGGACTAAGGAAAGTTATGGACTATGGAGTATTTGCACACATGATTACTCTAATGAATGTAAACTGAGCCAACAATACATCCTTTTGCGAGTGTCTAAGACAGGGACAAAGAAAAGAAATTACAGTGATTGACTACCACAAACCCTGCCACAGTCAATAAAAGTGCTTGTATTATTTCAATTAAAACTTAGATTTGTTTTAAAAGTGGGAAGCAAAGGAAATTTGGTTGAAAAACCTGTTTAAAGTATGCCTTCCAAGGCCACCCACCCAATATCCTAGCCTCTGCACGGTTAGGTCCCTTTGCTTTATGATCCGTGTGCTTTAAGAACTATGGTTCTTTTTATTAGCACAGCCAGGAAACAACAGAACGAGAAAAATATTTTTATAGTTGAAAAACTTGGCACAGGCTTCCTGGAACTTAGAGCACATGTTGGTTCTCCTTTATGAATGTCTGGAAAGACAAAGAGAATTAAGACACGTACAAAAGGCTCTGGGAATGGAGGTTCAACTGATTTGCATATTACCCCAGAAGTGAAAGCTCCTCTCCATAGCTAATTTCAATAATCAAACATACACAACATCATTCCAGAAAGGAGCAGTGAGCCCCGAGGGATGTATAATGTGGCATAAAGTTAAAGTAAAGCTGACCTGACTGACCTTAAATCTGATTAACGAGAAACTTCTCTCCAAAGAACATCTGCCCTTTCAATCCTAAGAACAACTACAGGTCAAGTGAATTAGTCATGAAAGTGAAACACTTCCGTGCGAGGGAGAGTCCATGGTTTCTGAAGGAGCCCCAGACACAATTTCATGTTTGCACTGAATTAAAAGTTAAAATATTACAATTATACTCATTTCTAACTGTTGGAACTAAAAATGAAAATTATAGATTTTAATGACAACATTATGATGTATGTATTTTGGTGATAGGAAGTTTAGAGAACTGGACAAATCATTTGAAGAGAACGGAATATAATTATATTTAAATTTTGTCAATTTTCTGTGTTGTTTCTGTGTATATCTGAAAATGAAAATGGAACCAAGAGCCTTGCATATGATGGACCAATACTCTCCTGCCAGTCCACAGCCTCAGCCACAGCTACTGCTTTAGTCTTTAAGAGGAATGTCTTTTCACTATGACCCTAATCAATATAGAAAGTCAAAGTACTGCTCTCTATTTGTAGTCTAAGACCGCACACATACAAACATCTGTGATATACATATACAAATGTTTGTCTGTGTTATATAGAGGGTGTAGGACACTGTACAGCCACTTTGAAGGTCATTGACTTAACCAGATAAAGACAATCTGTCTGTTTGAGAAAGTCAAACTGGACTCTGTGAGAAGGGGGAGGGTTTTTTTCTTCTTCTGCAGAACAAGAAGTATGTGCATGGGAGCACTGCATATGTCCTATGGAGAGAACTGCAAGCATTATTGAGCATTGTGTGACACTGACTGTGGAAGATTGGAGTATGCAAAGAACCGTTGTGTGCCATGAGGCATAGAAAGCTTTGTGAAGTGTGTGTATTACAGGCATTGTGGATAGAGAGCTGTCTTGAGAATATGGAGTCCACTGCGTTATGGAAGGCAGTTCTACATGGAGGGGTTTGTGGTGTTGAGTGTGGTAGTATGGGCTTCTGTGATTTAGAAAGTCAATACTGTGTGGAGTGCTATATGGTGTGGAGTGTGGTATTGTGGGTGTGGGTCCTATGCTGCATGAAAGACAGTGTTATGTGGAATGTCTTGTGTGGATTCTTTTGTTTGAGATGCTGTGTCATAAAGGGAGTGGTGTTGCTGAAAAATTTCTCTCGCGCTCCCAAGTCCCGCCAGCTCCCAAGTCCCACCAGTCCCAGAAACCATTTACAAAATAAAGACACAGATGCTTACATTATTTAAACTGCTTGGCCATTAGCTCAAGCCTATCATTGTCTAGCTCTTACTCTTATATTTAGCCCATTTCTATTAATCTCTACTTTGCCACATGGCTCGTGGCTTACCGGTACTTTACATCTTCCTTGTTCTCCCCGCGGCTCCAGCCAGTCTCTCCCTATCCTTCCTTCCTCCTCAATTTTTCTCTCTGTTAGTCCCGCCTATACTTCCTGTCTGGCTATTGGCCAATCAGTGTTTATTGACATACAGCGATATCCACAGCACTTCCCCTTTTTTTTCTTTTTCAAAAAGGAAGGTTTTAACTTTAACATAGTAAAATTACATATAACAAAACAATTATCGAGCAAGAATTACAGTTACAATATTAAAGAAGATATCCTATCTATCTTATATTTATGAGTTTAAGGTTTTATATCTAACTTATCTTTTATCCCACTGAGGAAATTACAACTATCTAGTCTTCAACCACATCAAAGACCTCAGAAGGATATAATACTACCTGAGAAATGGAGAAGATGCAAGCAACTTTCGGGAGTCTTGCAAGGTAGACAGAGACAGCTGACAGCCTGGACAGTCATTCAAAGTTCTCTTGTAAAGTTGGGGCATCTGTTTTCAGCTCACAGGCCTAGAGTCTCTCAATCATTTTTTTCTGTGTCCTGTAGAATGTCTGGCAGTTTCCTCTGCAAAGCACAGCAGAGTGGTATGAGGTAGAGTTCCTTGCTTTGTGAAGATCAGGGTCAGCATTACCAAGAGGTGTTGTGGATATCGCTATATGTCAATAAACACTGATTGGCCAATAGCCAGACAGGAAGTATAGGCGGGACTAACAGAGAGGAAAATTGAGGCGGAAGGAAGGAAGGAGAGACTGCCTGGAGCCGCTGTGAGGAGAAGGAAGATGTAAAGTACCGGTAAGCCACGAGCCACGTGGCAAAGTAGAGATTAATAGAAATGGGCTAAATATAAGAGTAAGAGCTAGACAATGATAGGCCTGAGCTAATGGCCAAGCAGTTTAAATAATGTAAGCGTCTGTGTGTTTATTTTATGAATGGGCTCGGTCAGGGAACCAGGGACTGGCGGGACTTGGGAGCTGGAGAGAAGCTCTCCAGCAACAAAGAGGCATGAGGCTCAGAATACCAGTGGTGACTAGCCCCATTCCAAACACACATAATTGTGTGACCATAGCTTTTTAAGTCTGTGGATCTATTTTCTCTTAACATCTTCTATTCTTTTCAAAAGCAAGCAATAATAAGTTCTATCAACAATCAACACATTAAGAGATGGATAAATTAGATGCAAAATAAAAACAAAATGTGATCTGTAGTGGGTAGCCATTCCAACCTTGATCTGGAAGTTCCAACCCCCATTGAGGCTTCGGTAACTGTCACGCCTACAAGGCGGGGCCAAGAGAGGACCTTGAAGACCTGAGATCCGGATTTGCTGTCTCTCTTGATTCCTGGACCCTGGACGCTGGAGGTAGACCAAGCAGAGTTCTTCAGAGAACACCGCCGGACTGTGTTGCGTCTTTCCCAGACCCTGCAACCTACCTATCCCTTCATTTGTAAGTTACACCACTAAATTAACCTCCCTTTTAACTATGTGGAGTGGCCTTAATAATTTCACCAATAGTGATTTAATGAGTAAAGTCTTTGGGCCTTAAAATAAACAAAAACAGAAACTGGAAACATGCCATATAAAATGTTTGGAAGTATTTCATTCTTTCTTATGAGGTTTTCTTGGTTTAGTCATGACCCCCTTTACAATAGACTGCATGTTTCTCAGAACTTTAGGTTATGAGTATACATGGATGTAACGTCTTTGCAGATCTGATGAGATCTTAGTTTATGATCTACAGGTGACATCATTGTCGATTTGGGCAGGTGGTTATTTCAACAAATGAGGTCTTTGCAAGAGAAGGAGGGAGATATGAACAAATCCAGACAGAAAGGCAGACCCCTCAAAGACAGTGCAGAGGCTGAGTCAGGTGATCTCCAGTTAGTAATCTGCAAAAGCCAACAGAAAGCCTGGGAATGGTTATTTGCTGGACTTTGAGGGAACATGGCCCCTTCAATGCATTAACTGTGGAAATAGAATGCCTAAATTCTTCAAGAATAGATTTTTGGGTATCTTTGTCACCAAGTCTGTAGTAATATGCTAAAGCATCCCTTAGAAATGAACAAGGTACTTCATGCAATTTGGAAAAGTGAGACCTTCACAGAGAGCCATTATTCATAGAGGATATAAGCTCTGAGTCACAGATGAGGATAGTGAACGCAACAGTGAGAAATGGGATGAAACATGCCCCTGATCTAGACTTGTAGTGCTCAATGTAATTTGCATTTTAATATTGTTTTTCATTATTTAAAGATAAAATAGAAAATTCTTTGGGAAGATGGCATAATATGATTTATTTCCATTAATTTTTGTGTGGTTGATTGCTCACTTGTTTTTGCTAGATTCTGCAATTCCTGTTTGAGGAATTCCATAATATACACATCTTCCTGTGTATTAAGGAGCTGTCTATACTTTGTCACCTCCTATTTTAATCATTTTCTTGCCTACTAATAGGTATGACATTCAAATTATTCAGTAGGATATTAGCAGAAGCCAAGAAAACACAATAGCTACACCAGCTAACTCTTAGCGTGACCTTCCATCATTCATGACTTTCCCCTAAACATTTCCTCAGAGCTTCCTCCTTACTCTCCAAGTTTGTTACCAACTGCTTTATGTGTATATCCCATCAAATGTTTAGGGGCAATGTTATCATTGATAATACCATGGCAATGAAACGTATAGCCTCTCTAATGTTCTCTGATGTCATTTGACTCTGCTTTGCCCCTGAGCCTGGAACCAGAATCCATGTGCAGGTTATTTATTTGGAAAGTGTTCTTGGAGACAAGAGATGAATGACTGATTGAATTAGGAAAGAAGAGAAACCAAATAGTGTGTGCTGTTGATCTGCTTGAAATTTCAGTTTACTGAAAGCCTCAACTCCATTGCTCAATTATCCATCTCAGTATAGTTAATGCTGAAAGACAGTGACTAGAAAATGGAAAACAGAGGTCAATCCAGGTCATTCTTAACAATTCCATTGTAAGGAATGCATACATGTTGTCTCTGTACATTCTGTGAGAGGACACATTGGCTTAGGGATCACATAGCCGCTGCAGAATGAATAACTACATTCATGGGGTTATTTCTAGAAATCAAATAAATCTTAGAAAGCAAGAGAACACTTAGAAGGTGTTATAATTTGGGGAAAGTGTACTTGTTGCAATGGAAAACACCCACTGTAGCTTTTGGACAAGACAACATACCACAAGTTTCTGACACTTACGCAACATCAACTTGGTTCCATGTGTTAGTTCATAGGCAAAGTCTAGCATTTTCTTAGAGATATGATAGCATCAGAATTATACAGTATTAAAATGCATCTGCTTTTGTTACTACCCTATAAAACCCACACAGAATCTATCTTCTTTAAATATTACTGACAGTTCAAGAGTACAAGCACATTATTTTAGAAAAATATTCTAATTCATGTCATCAAAATAACTGACTTGAGACTGAGCATTTGCCCACAGGAATATGTAATAAACTAATGACAAATATTCATTGAATTTTCACATTGAACTTTTTTTTCTACAAAGTACTGAATCACAGTATGAGTGACTACAGTCCCCTTAACATGTTACACAGTGACACAGAAAACACTGTAAATCATAAAACTGTCTTTTTTTTTAACTGTCTGGGTTATCAAATTAAGTTGTAAGTATTAAATTTGAGATTGATCAGAAAGGCTCTATAATAGGTATCAAGTTAACAAATAAATGGCAAGTTACATATTGTTTGGTTTCCCTTTTTCTTAAAGCATTCTATTCCTTTTCTTTTTGGAAGGTGTCTCAATAATAATTAGTAATAGCAAGGACTCAAATGTAGTGTATGTACAAAATCTTTTCTTAGGCTGAAAATAAAGGAGACATACTTTGGTGTGTTATCTATTGAGACTTTACTGTGGGGACAGGACCTATATCAATCATAGGGGTTCTGTAGGAATCAGAAGAGAAGCTATCTACCTGTATCATGAGTAACATTGTTCATACCCTGGTAAAAACTGCATGCTAAAAATTGAGATGATGATAATTATATATCATTGTCTTTAACATAATTCAACTAGATTCATCTGTATCGAGCTTCGATGAAGGAAAATGGAAAATGAAGATGACTGTCAAAATGTGTGTTATGGGCTCAGGGTAGCACTTGGTAGAGCGAGGTGGCTTGCACAAGCTGAACCTTGCTTTTCTTGTATCTTATGGGAAGAAGACAGAGGGCAACTTTGGAAGCAGGTGAAACCATGACATGACACTGAGTTGTTGCGAAAGGATGTTTGGAATTGATCCTATATGAATAGGATGTGATAATAAGGTATAATTTGAACATTGTTTTCTTCTTGTTTAACATTTCTCATACTTTGCAGTTTTACATGGGCTATGTGATGTCCCTTCAGAACAACTGGATTTAAACATACATATAGACACAGATGTAACTTAAAGATATTTTTATATTAAAAATTTACATATACTGTTTGAACCAGTTAGAAATTATCTTAATTATTATTTAATGTTTACAAATCATAAATTCCAGGGCATTCTATAATAATAAGGAGAAAAATCATTATCTCTATGGTTCCATAATACTGTAATATATTATCTTAAAGAACTAGGGAAAATATATGCCTTCTATAAATAGTTATTTTTAAGTTAGTCATTATTTCCAACAGTTAAAAAAGTTGAAAATTGCTGAGTCATACATATTTTTGATAACATTTAGAATTTTTTTTAAAAAAATCAGCATTTAAAAAAATTAAGAAGCAACAGTTTATATGTATTTATTTTTCCAAATATGTTTGGAAGCATGCAAAAAATAAAAGTGTTCCTTTTTATTAACTCTATAATCACTGCCCACACTTTACAAACTCAGTAGATTTAGTGACCATTAATCACATTAAAGTAAAATTTTCACAAAATATGAGACTCAAAATTACGTTTTGAATAATCTTTGATGGTATAAGCAGGTAACAATTTTGAAATTTAGCTTGTATTTTGTGCTTTTATGCTATCCTCTTATACTAAGTTCATGAGAAAGAAATCTTGCTAATATTAGACATAAAATAAGATTCAAAGTATATATTATAAAATAAATCCAATGTGTGTTAATTAAGGAATGCATATTTCAGAAGCTATGAGGTGAAAATTTTCCCTTTTCTTCCCAGTACTGGATTCAAACAATCAGGCATCATTTTATGCATGTGAGAGCTTCTGGTAGACGGCTGTGTATTCAGAATATATCCTTTGGATTAAATGAATTCAATTCAGTTTTAATTAAAACTTTATTGTGTAGTTACAAGATAAAATAATTCTATTGCCTAAAAATCTCGAGCTTATGGTCTGGCTGGGTCCCAGAACTAAAATGGTGCCATCTAATTATAAGGAAAAATTTCCTGTTACATGATCTCTTCTTTTTTTTTTTCTTTCAGGAAAAATATGTTCCTCTTTTCCTTTCTTCCAACAATAAAATGTATTGTGTAGCTAAAGTAGAATGCATTGCTACTGCAAAGTGCAAAACTGAAAATACTCAATAAATTTTCTCATCTTGGCTGTATTTATAGTCGGCGTTCTCACTTTCTTCTGTAGAAATATTTATAGAGCATTATATTACCAGATGGATCAAATCCTCAGACTGTATCCTTATCTCAAATAAAGCACACAGATTTCAATTTTAACTTTTCAACAACAAAAAAGTAATTCTATAAAACACATTTTTAAAACAATTAAAAGGGCATAAAGTGCTCATTGAAACTCATAACCCTCATATAACATTTTATGTATCAATTTCTTGCCCTATAATGATTGTGTACTTTTAAAAATTAGAAGATTAAAAGTCTGAGTCTTATCTGTACTAGAGTTAGACCCTGTCTCTAAACAACAAATAAACAAAACCATGAGAAAAAAATTACAAACACACTTCAAAATTTGTAAGTTAAATTTTAGATTATGACTTCAACTGAAAGCTTCACTGTAATCTTAGTAAGTAGATAATTGATTTGCTTCAAACTGTAGGTGGGGGAAATCAGTAGAGGACAGTGAGTGTGGAGCGGTATGGCTGGCACCCTGGGCCTTGCATATGCCCTGCCCTGGGCCTCCCAGGTACACTCAAGTTGGATCATGAACTTGGTTGGTAGCTTTCCATTTCTTTTCATGCTGTGGTTGTGAATTCACCCAGAGTTCAGGATGGTGATTTGATACCAAGGCTGAGGGTAGTTTTTCCTCCAAAAGATAGAAGCACTGGTATAGAATACACAGAACCTGGATGACAAGGGTCAGAGGCAGAACCAGAGCTTTCAGTCTTCAGCATTCCCTACATGAACACAGAGTGCTAAAGAAAAGAAGCATACCAAAAAGGGAAGGAATAAGTTGATGATAGGTGTGTGCTGGGTCATCAGCAGAATGCCTGGTGTATCCATAGCCTGAAGGATGAACAGCTTACTAGAATGTGGCCTGGACTGTGCAAATGATTCGAATGTAGCTATAGGAAACTAGTTATTTTTGTACTCATGTGTGTGCATGCACATACACACACATGTACATACTATGGTACTGTGATTCTCATGGCAACAGCCCCTCATTCATTCTCCCTCAGCTCCAAGGCCCTTACAACCCTTTCTGAGTAGGAGCTAGAGCCTGAGACTGGGCCTGTATGTTATAATAATTCTGAGAGGGCAGAGGTTGCTATTTGTCTTAGTTCAGACAGAACTTAACCTTGATTGAGCTTAAGAAGAAGGGCATTTCTGAGAATAAATATATTCCTAAAAGGACACAAATTATTATTAAACACATAAATATGTGTGCTTTGGTAAAAAATCAAAATGTATAAAATATATCCAGAAGATAAAATAGGGTGTTTAACTAGAATCAAATTCAAACATGTAGTCACTTGTGAAAATATCATAAAGACAGTGACCAGATTCTCTGAATGTCGACAGTATTGTCACATTTAAAAATGCAATTTGAGAGTCCAGTATAGTTCTTGCACGAAACTTCTTCCAAAATTCATTTATCTAGCAAAAAGTCAGACAGCAAGGACACAATTCCTAATCTGCACTCAGGGCACCAAAAAAAAAAAATCAACTAGAGTGGCTTCTAAACTACTAATATATGCCACAGTGTGTGCTCATAAACAAACACCAATGGACCAAAATATCACCCAACTTTTTCCATTTTTTATGAAAATATTCTATGTTAAAGTGCAGGAGTTTACAGGATCAAAAGAATACATTTAAAGTATTAAATACATAAACGCTTCTCATGTAGTTCCTATGAATAAAGTCCTTTCAGGTGGCCCTGAGGATGACTGAGCCTAGAAGAGACTGGAAGATTTAGCTACAGCTTTCAACCCTGGCCAACTGTGCACTGTAAAGTGATTTTTATCAGGTTTCCTTGGCAATTATCTAGTATTTTGGCTCATTGACTTTGAGCTGGTCAGAAACCCAATTTAATAAATTACAAAAATGTTCTTGGCTAAATTATGGCCTTAGATAAAGGTAATGGAAGCTACTCAAGTATATCTAATGACAGGCCCCGGTCTCAGGGCTTTGTGCCCAGACTAGTCCAGATGCCCTCTTGTGAAGCAAATCAGAAACCAATGCTTGGCTTTTAGTAAAGGTCAATGTTTACAGAAGAACAAGGTCAATCAATGCATTCCAAACCTAATTACTTTTTCATAACTTTAAAATACATAAACCTCAGGACCTATTTTTCTTTATATAATTATGTACCAGTCCAGACTTAAATATATTTTATATGCCTACAAAGCATATATCTATATATGTATCAATAGACCAATATAGATGGATAGATGATGATAGAATTATCCATATAATGATTCATATATATTCCAAATATGTGAAACTATAGCAAAGCAGGATATCAGCATATGATACCTAATAAATTTTAGACTTGATTAATTTTATTGGATAGATGTTAGTTAAAGTTTACCGGCTATGAATGGATCTCTCTGTTCATGTTGTCTTCATAACTCCATTCCTATTATCTTAAAATACGAATAATTTCTAACTTCTTAAATCTCAGTGAGCAAGGTGACTGTATGCTGCTCTTCGAGGCATTGTCACACAGTTTCAAGGTGACTGATCTGGAAGTTCACGCTGACATGCACATGGAGGTTGGTAAAAACAATCAACTGGGTCTTTTCTTCTTGGAGGCCAGCCTACTTTTCTTCCAGTGATATCACTGCAGTCTTATATGACAAGAAAATCTAAGAGATGCATGGCTATTTGAGAATGGGGACCAGAACATGCCTAGTGTAATCTGTATTTGGAAAACCCATCTTTTTTTTTCAGACAAGATTCAGGGAAAGAAACACTCCATTGCTCATGGGAAGTGGATGCTGGGATTGGAAAAGCCCTCGTAAACAATTGTAGTCACCTCTCAACAAAGCTTAACTTCTCTAAATGTTCTCATACTAGGATAAATGCTCCTTGTACTAGTACTGAGTACTAGCCATTTCCAAACAATTGTGACAATGTTGAATGACATCCATTGATTGTCCTGTGCCAATGTTTCACACATTTAAAAGTATTTAAAGCTCAGGATACACATGGGAATGAAAGTAAAGGAATTCATGCGCTCACTATTTATATTTTATAGCTCTGATTTCCAGCTATAACCCTAGATGAATGAAAATGTATTTTGTCTTTAGTAATTCTTATTTCCCATTGGACATTTTCATACTTTTAAAAGTTGTACATTAAAAATATGGAATAAACTTTCATGACACTAAAACAATAAAAAGAGTCAATGGGATGGCTGAGTGTTTAAAAGTGCTTGCCATATAAGCCTGATGACCTGAGTTTGGAAACTCAGAACCCACATGAAATTTTTCTTGTGGTGGTGGCTCATGCCTTCAATCCCAGCACTGGGGAGGTAGAGGCAAGCAGATCTCTGTGAGTTCAAGACCAGCCTGATCTACAGAACAAGTTCCAGACAGCCAACGCTACACAAGGAAACCCTGTCTTGAAAAACAAACAAACAACAACAACAAAAAGTGAAAAAATCAGACACTGTGAGATGTAAGGTAGTCACAGGAGAATTTAAAGGAACCTCATAAACCACCTAGTCTAGAATATGCAGGGCAATGGAAGAAACAAAACAAGAGAGAGCCTTCCTTAAACAGAAAGGAAGGCAGTAACCAGCTCCAAGAAGTTGTCCTCTGACCTCCACATCTGGAACACAGTTCTTGGCATCAGTACACTCATATGCACACACACACACACACACACACACACACACACACACACACACACACGCCAACATGTAGATTTATAAAGCTATGACTTAATTTATAAATTTTTATGTGTTTATGTATTTGTGTGTGTGTATCTGTGTCTGTTTCATCTGTCTGCATATCCCACAGTGTTTTGGATGCTAATAAAAACATGTAGAGTGCACCAAATCACTTGGACCTGAAATTTAAGGTTGTTGTACATCATCAAACTCAAGTCCTCTGGAAGAGCATCCAGTCCGCTTGGTCAGTAAACCATCTCTTTAGCCTTGATATGATTAATATGACTTAAGATGAAGAAGAATTGTTAGGATATATATATATTCATTCTTTGGCCTTTTTTTTTTAACCTGCAACAGAGTGTGGAATTTTACCCTGGATTCCCTGCTTTCATTGGGAAACAGTTACTCTTCAGGGAATTGAACTGTGGCCAACTTTCTTAAATCATCCTTTTGTCTTGCTCTTAATGACCTCCCCTGCTAGTCCTCCTCGTCTTATCAAATGGGGACATATTTTACTGCCCTTGGTGCTTTTCTAGGTCAAAGAGGGGCAGCCAGAAAATCCAAGAACATGTAGAATCTTTCCAAATCTTTACCTCAAAGCCATTATAAGAACTCTGAAAGAAAATGCTCAACCAGTAAGGGAAAACTAAAGGGGAAGTTGATTCTATTACACACCACTCCTTACTTCAACTCCCAACTGTTCAGTTTTGGCCATGGCAACTTTGGTATGACCTCAATACCTAATACTGAATTACATAGGAGACAATCAAGTAGCCTTACCCTGGAATTCTCCTTAATGTGTAGCCTCTTGGCACTCCAGCCTTCCCTAGTGAGGTCCTCACTCCTGTTTGTCCATGCTGCTTACCACTTATACACCTTTATTCCTTCTCTGAATAACTCCTTTGCTTACTAGTTTCTTTGATTCATCTACATGTGCTTTGTTGGTGAAGCCATGAATCTGGACACAGAGTAGGGTGTAACCTCCCTCATAACACCAGAAAGCAGCAAAAGTTAAGAGATCTCCAAAGCTCCTCTTCCAGAAATGGATAAAAGTTTTACTGATTATCCCAAGGTAAAACTGGGAACCTCTTTCGCAATTACTGGTCACTTCCTTCAGTACAAAAGCCTATAGCTCTTTGACCAGCCTATATAAACTTGGTCCAACTTTGAGAAGTCCCTTCTCCCCTGAACTATCTCTGCAGGGGATCTAATTGTCTCTGGTAATTGCCCTTCACTCACAGATTAAGTCATCATGAAAAAGTGAAGGCTAGTTCCAGAGCAATCCAAAGCTTTTAAATCTTTAGATTTCCTTAGACCTTTTAGTAACCATACGGTACTAGAGTTTGCTTTGTAACCCAAACTACATTTGGAATAAATATCTTATTTTATTCATTTTTGGCAACCTTTATATACTCTTGTTAAATAAAATAGGAGGTTCACTGACACCCACAGAGGATCTATTCTAGGGTATCCTCCAGTGGAAAAAAATAATAAAGTACAGAGAAATCCTAAAGAGATTTTTAAAAAGCATGATTTTTGTGAATTGCTATTTTTCTTGTCTCCCCCCGCCCAGTGGAAATGCTGCCCTGCCATAAACCATACCACCCTTGCCTTTGACACAGTTTAAATAGATTTTTTTCATAGAAAATTTTAATTTATATTGTCTTATTTGTAGGTCCCAAATTTTAATCTGTAGTTTTATTAGCAAAACAAAAGACAGAAGGAAGGAGGGAAGGGAGGAGGGAGGGAGGGAGGTAGGAAAAGAGTGAATGAGGGAGTGAGGGATGGAGAGAGGGAGGAAAAGAGTGAATGAGGGAGGGAGGGAGGGAGGGAGGGAGGGAGGGAGGGAGGGAGG
The DNA here is from genome assembly GCA_902168415.1 of Peromyscus melanophrys. Taxonomy (NCBI): domain Eukaryota; kingdom Metazoa; phylum Chordata; class Mammalia; order Rodentia; family Cricetidae; genus Peromyscus; species Peromyscus melanophrys. The sequence goes on from CABHPR010136285.1 coordinate 20,084, forward strand.
GAGGGAGGGAAAGAAGTTAAATGAAATTGGAACATTGCGATGGTTAAAACATTTGTCCACTTTGCTCGAGATGTGCAAGGTATATCTCTGAGTGTGGCTATGAGAGAATTTGCAGAAGTGAGTAAATGCACTAGTAAGACCTTCCAAGTATATGGGCAGCACCATTAATAGGCAGGAACCAGATAAAATAAAAGGAGAAATTAGGAGAAAGTTGGCAGAGAACCAGCATCCCTCCTTTCTCTGCTTTTTCTTGTCACATTGTGAGCTTCCTTTCTGTCATATTCTCTTGACCTCATGTCTTATCCAAGCTCATGAGTCCTTTGAACCGTGGACCAAGTCTTCAGACACTGTGAGCCAAATATATATCTCCCCTTCCTTCTGTTATTTTGGTCAGATATTTTGTCTCAGCAGTGATAAAATCACTATCAGTTACAGTTTTGGAGGGTGCAGAAGGGACAGACCTGTAGGAAGAACAACAGTGCACTTAGTGAAGTCAAGTCACTTACCCAGGGTTCATTTCCTATGACCTAGTTAACTGACTATAGTTTCCAAAACACTGATTTAAATTTTTGATTTATCTGGGACATAAACTAGAAACACATTGCAGAAGTATATGCAAACGTGTGGGAAGGTACCAATGAGAAGCCTCATGATTGAAGAGACTTCATATGGATAGCCTTGTGACAAGGGATTTGACCACTGCCCTTTACTTTTGAACCATATACCCAACAAGCCCCAAACAGCCAAAAATTTTAAGTGATACTATCTTTCCTTTTCTCAACATATAGTTCATTGTAATCATTCATTTGAAAAACCTGTTGCCTGTGTATTTGTGGTATTATTCTGCATAATTTATTAGAAGAAAAAGCAATCTATTTATCTTTAATTAATTCTATCTGATAGCATCAATAGACAACAAATACATATTATAACCTCTATATTTTTGTTTTGAAAAAAGCAGTTATGTAGACCGTGAACTAATAGTCTATTTCTTCATTTATTATGTACTTATTAACAGAATGGTAAGAATTAAGTGGTTTTTTGGAATGTGAACAATGTTCTCCCTCTGTTAATGTTCAACAGTCTATTGGTGTCTACTCTAATTGTTATCGTAGAACCTACATCCAGTGACTGATGGAAGCAGACGCAGAGACCTGAAGCCAAGCATTTGGCCAAGCTCCTGGAATTCAATGGAAGAGAGGGAGGAGGGTTTATAGGAGTAAGGAATGGGGTCAGGATCATGATAGGGAAAACCACGAGATAGTTGACTAGTGGGAGCTCACTGGACTTTGGACTGACAGCTGGGGAGCCTGAATGGGACTGATCTAGACCCTCTGAATGTGGGTGACAGTTACATGGCTTGATGTGTTTGGGATCCTCTGGCAATGGGACTAGGACTTATCCCAGGTACAGGAATTGGTTTTTAGAGCATGTTCCCTATGGTGTGATGCCTTTCTAAGCCACGATGTAGGGGGAGGGTCTTGGTCCTGTCTCAACTTGGTATACCAGTGAGTGTTGAGTACCCAAACCTTAACCCTTATGAGGAGAGAATTGATGGGAGTGGGATGGGGTAGGGGGGAGGGAGAGAAGGGAGGGCAGAAGAACAGGGGTTGATATGTAAACTGAAAAAAATTTTAAAAGAAAGGATAAGAACAAATTTGCATATGAAAAAGTTCAATAGTCTGTACTTCATAAAACATTTGCTCTAACCAGAGAAGATAAGTGGAGTTGATCAATATGAGAATGATATTTTTGTAAAAATCAGACAATTTCCCTATCTATGAATTTGTGTTTCTCTAAATTGATGTTGGTATCAAATTAAGAAACAAAGGGAAAGCAGGAAATGAAATCCATTTAAGTTTGGTTAAGAGCACTAGAATGTTCAAAGTAAAATAGATTGTGTATTTTATATTTATTTTGATTTGTTGCTCTATTGTATCCTGGGAGTTTCTCTAAAATGGGTCTTTTATATTTTATGTAACTGACATAGAAAAAAATAGAAGTTTCCCCATTAACAGCAAAAAAAAAAATTGTGTGTGTGTGTGTATGTTCATCTTTTTTCATACTCACCATCTGCTACATTATTTTCTATTTTGTCCTCTAGGATTCAGATATGACTAAATTAATTTATTTTTACTACTAAGAAGTGTATTTATTAGATACTACAACTGAGTAAACTTTCAGTGAATCCAACACAAAATTATCTAGTTCTCAAAGCATAAATTATTGTCTGCCAGGTTACTTATTTTTTTAGCTTATTAAAATAGGTGACTATTAAAAATGAATAACACTCCACAAAAGATAATTAGTAAATCATAATGACTATTGTGTTGGACTCTCTGAAATCCTTCAGTGTGCTGTGTATTAATATCATGAAACATGGGTGACCAAAGTGGAATTTGCTGGCCTTAGAACGAAGAAATTTCACATGTATACACACATACTGTCACACAATAGTTTCCACCTACATTGTGGGTACTGGTTACCAATAAGGAACAATTTCAATAACGTGAACATGGTCAACATAAAAAAGGAATCACTTGTTGCAGCTATGAAAATACATACAGCAGACAGTTTAATGTGTTCCTTGCATGGCTTCCTGAAAGATGTTAAGGCAACTGTGAAGTCTGACCTCAAAGATCTTATCAGTCACTACAGACACAACCTGTATCAGAATATTATGTAGCCCTTACCATTTTGTCTTCATAGTCTTCCTCCATCAACTCTTTGCCAAGGAACTCAGCATCCCACCACAGTACTTCTGTGTCAACCTCCTATCCTTTGTCAGTACCAGCTATATATTCAAATGACAGTGAAACATGCTTTGCCCTTGCAAAAGTTCCTGGACCAGGGACCTCGGCATGTGTGTGTGTGTGTGTGTGTGTGTGTGTGTGTGTGTGTGTGTGCATGTGTGTGTTTGTATATGTGTGTGTGAGTGTGTGTATGTGTGAGAGAGAGAGAGTTGGGGAAGAGAGAGAGAGAGAGAGAGAGAGAGAGAGAGAGAGAGAGAGAGAGAGGTGTATCTTAAAATCAACCATTGTTAACAAATACACAAGCACACAAAATATTTACCTTACATTTTTAATAGGGCCTTATACACTTTATTGGGAAACTTAGAAGCCGCATTGATTGATTCTGGGCTGAATCTGGTGTCTGCCCAGTACACACTTTTACTGAATACCAAAATTGTTGTTCTGGGGTTCCTTTAATCGTCCTGTCTTCATGAAAAGTCATTTCCTGCTCTCACTCTCCTGGCTGTTATTTCCGCCAGATTCTCTTGACGGTATAAAAATGTTACTCTCTAAGGAATCTGCCTGTCATCTTCAGCTACTTGAGCTATTCCTGCTTCTCCCCTCTGTGCTTCTGATTAATCAAGAGAAGACAGCGTATAACATGGAAAAAGTACATATTAACCTTTGAGATTAGTGGTCGTGTTCTGTCATCCATTTGGAAACTGTGGAATATTTTTTCAGTATTTTATCCAGTCACTCTCCTGCCTCCAATAAGGTACAACTATGTCCATTTTATGAGAAAGTAAGCAGAGTCCAGAAAGTGACAGGAACCAATGACTTAACACTAAGAATTGAAATAATGGAGACACTGAAATTTCAATGGGTTTCTAATGAAATGACCTAAATCAAAAACTTAAAACAAAGCAAATTCTAAACTATTGATATATAATACATGCACAAATAATGCATACATTATATATTGTTAAATTTTCTCACCATATCACATCAAAATTTATATGTAAATCCAATTTGTATACACTAACTATAATGTATAATAATAACTATAGTCTTTTTCATATGACTTAATTTACTAATTTCAGAAGCACCAAGTAGTTATCACCACAATCACTGCTTTAGCTATATAGACTGATATACTTATATATGTATATAAATCGTATGTGCAGTTTTTTACTATAATCATTTAGTTTGCTATGGCTTTTGTTTAATTTTAGCTGACAGGAAAGCGTGAATATTTCTTAATATGTTTTTATCTCACTAATAAAGTATTTGCTTCACTACAAAGAATATAATAGGATGTTATTCAACTAACGTACCAAAACCAAATAATTCTCAGAACTTACACAGGCTGCAACCCAGATATTTCTCAAGTAGTTCTAATTAATCAGGATCCCAATAGATCATTTCTCTATAGAGAAAACTCTACTTCCATGGTGGATTGTGGTTTTCATTTGAAGGTGTCAGTTTGTGCAATGCAGAACTTCCTGCTTCTGTAATGTCTAATTCACTACTGTACTTGTAATGTTGATAGTCAATATGAAAAGCAAAGCAAAACAAAGCAAAGCAAAGCACAGCCAAGCAAAGCAGTGCCTGTTGGAGGCTGCTACTTAAAACTAGTTTCAACTGTTATCAGTGTGAATATCATACCTCACCATACATGAAAATATGTAGTCTCAGTGTCTTCTCAGACAGACAGACAGACAGACATATCCTCATTCACTACATAATCATTTGAACATCAGGAAGCTCAGCATACGGAAAGCCTTGTCAATTGATCCACTAGAGGTAACATTTAACAAAGACAAGTGAATAATAATACAACTTGATCTTTGGGAGCATAGTCTATTATTGCCGTAAAACAATGCTTTATTTTTCTTATACTATTAGAGCGAACAGGTTTATTTTAACAGAACAATTGGGCAGGAAGTATGTACATACATACACACACACATGCAGATGTGTACATAAAAATGTATACATATAAATGAACATGCACACACACACATAATCATATGTACACACATACTTAAACATGCATATTAACAGTTGTACATACACTCATATACAACAAATACATTTGTGAACATACATACACATACACACATTTATATGAACAATCATACACAAAAAACACATACATTTGTATGCACAAATATACATATATAAACACACGTAGTATACACACATAGAGGTACAGAGAAAAACATACACACAGACAAATATAACTCTTAAGTATCCATAGTATCCATCAATGAGTTAAGAAATAAATGAGAAAATTATGAATTCATGCTGACAAAATGCTAGATTTCCTAGCTTGCCCTGGGCTTTTTTTATTAAAAAGAAAAAAAAAGGACACAGAATCTCAAGCCAGGTGTAAAGTCAAAATGATTCTCAGATGTTGACAGCTACACTTTTTAAAATGAATATAAATCTCACCAAATAAATGTCAGCACTCTGCAAGCTGGAGTCTGAAATTTGTATATTACAGTGAAGGAAGTGACGTGAAGTAACGATTTACAATGTCAGGTATGGAATGCTCGGGTGGAAAGAGTCAGACACGTTCAGTGGAAAATGATGACTGTTGCCAGGGAGGATGGAGAGTCATCCCTTATCTAGCTTATATAGCTTATTTCATTTTATTTTTTACTTTAAAAAACATCATTCATCATTAATCTGTTTCCCTGTCTCCTTGCAATCCTGATAGGAACACAAGACCATGCCATTCATTAATAAAAGCCATGATACAGGATTTCCCAGCTGCAGAGCTGGGCTGTTTATTTCATTTTGATCTGGAGCATGTGATGTTTGTGTATCAGGAGTGCTATATAAGAGGAAAAAACTCAAGTGATTAATTTGTGGACACACAGTCATTCTTCAGGCTTTTTAATTAGATTTGTGTTCTTTAGGCAATGCTTTCTGCTCTGGATATGGCTAGCTGCACTAGCATAGCAAATAAATTATATTTTATCTTCTGTAATTTTGAGCAATGGTAGGGGGATTGTCATATCATTTCCAAACCAAAATTCCAATTCCAAACAAATTGTAATATTTGGAAGGGCATGCTGAATTTGCTAAGTGACTTTTAAAGCAACACTTTGTCGTATCCATTGTATATGGACACAAAGCTACATATATCCAGACATATATTCATGATTGCATATATGCATAGAAACATACACACAATGTTTAATCATGTCATCAATCTATGAATTAAATGGTTTTATTTTGTAAAAACCAATGTTATTCTGTTCAGGCTTTCTTCTGTGAATTCTGAGCAATACTCAAATATGCCTGAGTTTATGCATGAACTCTTCATACTTCATATCTGTTGGCACTCACTATGGAGCTAGAACAATATAGTCAATGATCTTTTCTTTAGAGGCCACTCAATGCATAGATTTTTCTGAGTCTCAAAGTATTATATACTCTCCAAAACTGCATGGAAATATCTCAGGGAGTGACTCCAGAGATTGCACTGGAACATTGATTATTCTGGGATTCTGTATTAAATAAATGACAAAGATTCTTAGGTGTAAATGTGGCTACAATTCTTTTCAAGACAAATGAGGCCATAAGAATTTTTATGGGAAAGCAAAAGTATTCTCTTAATCAAACAGGACCAAGACAGTCTTCATCCAGAGCTCTATGAACACAAGTACTAGGCACCATGTCCCATATTTTCTCAGATTGGATAAAGTATCCTTTTCTACTGAGATTACTGAGTTCTGACAGTAGGTGAATCATGGGTACCAATCACTAAGGCTGTTATTCTCAACACTAAGCAATCTGCTTTCCTCCTTTCAGCAAAGGATAAGCAGGGATATCCAGACACACTGTGAGCTGTCTTTGTCAGAATGGATTCTACTGTATCTACCATGTAGAAGCCAAGGATGCTACTGCATGTCTCCCTTTGCACAAGATATCCCACATTAGCTTAAACACACCTAGATGTTTAGAATGCAAGAGACTGGTGGAACACCTTAGAATATTTTTTATCATAGAATCTATGAAAGTTATAACTTGGAAATAATTAGGAGAGAATATCTCCAGCAATGAGAAATAGCTTGTTCTCTGCACCTTCTATAAGTAATTTAGGTCATATATATTATTTTTCCAATGACAAATATTCTAAGACCTATCATATGTAAATGGGATAGAGGTTTTTAAGACCCCAAATTGTATAAACTAAAACCCAGTTTAAAAAAATGTAGAAACAAAATAGAAAAGGAAGGAAGAGGGAAGGGATGGAGGAAGAGTCTAGGGTAGTCCTACCTGGCAGATGCTATTTATAACGCAATCAAATTGTGTCAGTGTATCACATCTCATCCTAAAATGATAACTTGAACTTACACATTTCCCAGGTTCTTAGTCATTGTTCTATTGCTGTCTAAAGAGACGTCATGATCAAGACAGCTCTTACAAAAGAAAGCACTTAATTGTGGGCTTGCTTCCTGTTTCAGAGGATTAGAATTATCCTTATAGTGGGTAGCATGGTGGCAGGAAGGCTGAAATGCCCCACAGGTAGCAAGGGTAGGGGAGGAGGGAGCTAGGCTTAGCATTTTGAGGTTTCAACCCCCTCCCCAGTGACACAATACCCCCCAAAAGGGTATACCCCTCCAGCACAGCCACACTTATAAAGGAAAGCTTCCTTCTTTAAGCACATTAGAGCTTAATAGATCCCATGAGCATTTGCTTTGCTGTTTCCATGTGTTTTGTTATTCCCATAATATCTCTGTTACTTTCCTCTGACATCATCAATCTGCAGCTTTCCATATATTCATAAATGCAAAATATGTAAATACTAGCAATGTGATATGCTTAAGAAGTTTATAATCTACTTAAGAAAAAAGTGTGTACACAGATCTATACAGATATAGGAATTTATGCATACTATGAATCATAACACATGAAGATTGATTGGATAAATAATAATGGGGAAAAGATCATAGAACAATTTGATCAGTAAGTCACTGATAATGCTGGAAAGCAATGGCCAAATGCTAGATCAAACAAGGTTATGGAGGGAGAGTGTACAAAGGATTTTTTTTAAATAAAATGTACTTAAATTACACAATATTGATTATCTTACATTTGATTGATTTGTTCTTGGAAAATTACTTTCTAAAGAAGGAATGTGGCTATGAGACTCAATTGTGAAGTGTTTCTAGGACTGTACTGAGTCCTTCTCTGTCAGGGCTAACCATGACAAATGACGCTGAGGGAGAATTAATATGTTCAGAAAACATTGTGAAATTAGTATTGGCTATACTATATGTGGAGGGTCCAAAACTCACCTACTTGGCATCTGCTGAGCCAAGCAGCTTTCAGTTAGTGTCTGGTATTTGTATTGCAAATAACCACCCAGTAATTGTATTTTCCACTTGCCAGTGCTTACAGGATACACATCAAGAATTGTTTTGTGAAGGCCAAGTATTCAACAGGCAGGCAGCTAACAGTGTATGAAACTTAGTGCCAAGTGGAAATTGTGCCCATATTTTCAATGTGATTTTAAATTATGAAGATCTTTCTATCATAATTTTAAAGGTTAGACTATTTTTTAGCCTTGAGCTTTTCAGGAATATTTCCAACTCTTCCTTAAAGTTGTTTAACAGGAAATCTTCTTTTAATCATTGTTACAGTTTGGTTTTCTTTCTAATTATCCCCTTGGACAGGAATCCAAACAAAATTAACTAAGCCTGAAAATGTCCCCTTCTGCCTTTGCTGTTCTGTTAACTCTGAGATGATTAACAGGTGTCAATTATGGAGGTCCTTCTCAAATTGGATGCATTTTGAAAAAAAAAAAAAGAATTACTCATGAACTTGGTAAAAACAAATAGTGACACGTGTTCCACATCTTTCACTAATTTAGAAGAGACTGTTTATTTACAGTAATGAAGCCAATTTGTAGGGCTATGGGAGCTATGTGACCCATACATTGGCCTTGGACAGTTCTAATGTTTTTGTGTCTGACTGAAATTAATGTGGAAAAAGGAAAGAATTTTCTCCTTCTTTCATGGCTTAGGATTTTAATGACAGTCCTAGGGAATGGCAAGGAGCCTCCTAATCATGGATGGGAAGCACTAGACATATTGAGTATCCTAGGGTCTGAATGAGGAATGTCTTTGGGGAAATTGTAGAGCCCTTTGGAAATGGCGCCCACCAGGCAGTTACAGGCCTCTGGGGATTGAGCTTGAAGGTGAAACTCACTTCTTTTTTAACATATCTGGCTTCAGCCACACTATTATTTTATTCCTAATCCCCTAAGATATAATAAGCTCTGCTCCAAGTTTTTGTGACCAAGGGCAGAGACCTAGTCATCCCATCAATAAAGATCATTTCCTTTTAACGTAAACCAAAGTAAACATATTAATCTTTGAACACATTTCTGTCAACTATTTTCCCAGAGTAATGAGCAAGGTAACAGATACAAAGGGACATTTCTTTCTTTTATTTACTTTAACTTTTAACTGAATCTTTGTGGATTTCACATCATGTGCCCCAATCCCACTCATCTCCCCATCCCTTTATATCTGCCATCTGCTGATGCAACCTCACCCCCCCAAATTAAATTAAATTAAAAAAATATAATGTGGTGACATATTGTGTACCCTAATAAAATTTGCCTGAGAATCAGAGAACAGAACAAGCCACTAGATCAAACATAGAGGCCAGCAGTATGGCACACACATTTAATCCTAGCACTCAGAAAGCAGAGATCCATCTGGATTTCTGTGAGTTCAAATCCACCCTGGACTACATGAGATTGATTGAGTCTAGGAGAGAAAACAGAGCCAGGCAGTAGTGATACAAACCTTTAATCCCAGTACTGGGAAACACACATGTCTTTAATCCCAGGAAGCGATGGCTGGGCAGAGAAAGGTAGATAATTCGTGAGAAGACAGGAACTCAAGGCTTCTTGGCAGAAGCGTCCCTTTCACCTAGGGGCGTTTTCAGGCTGAGGAGTCCTAGAGGTGAGACTTGGCAGTGGCGTGTTCCTTTGTCTCTCTGATCTTTCAGCATTTACTCCAATATCTGACTATGGTGTTTTTATTATAAGACATTTTAAGATTCAAGCAACAATATAAAGTCTTGGTGTGGAAGCTATAGTGTGGCACAGTGAGTCACACAGTGTACACTTTAGTCCGTATATCTATACCTGAAAATGTTCTTTGCAATGAGTCATTGACATGGTCTGAGGCATCTGGCTTCTGCTACACTATGAATACTGGATCCTCCTAGGACTCCTCTTGATATCCTGTTGCTTCCCTATGTCTTGGAGATCCTGCAGCTTTGGATCTGCAGGTCCAGCCCCTTCACATGCTCCAGCAGTTCATTGACAGAGTAGATGCTGGAGTGGGCCAACTCATAGTTCTGTACCTAGACCTAGGTGGTAGCTGTCTCACCACCAGGGTGAGTTCTCCAGCACTGCCACAACTATCTCACCCAGTGACTCAGGAAACAAGGGCCAGAGCAAATTCACCTGCTCTCATGCCCTCTGGGGCTGGCTCACAGGCACCCACTCCACCAGAGCCAGCTCTACTGGCTTGTTGTTGAGGTAAGGTACAGGGCCTACTCTCCCTCTGAAGCTGGTAAGGGACCAGCTCTCCAGCTCTCATGTTCCAAAATGTTACTTTCCTTGAAATCCAGTCCATGGACTTTGTTGTTGCTGTTACTGTTAAATGGCTCCTTTAAAATATTAGCCACTGGGTCACATATACAATAAATTTGAAGAAGTCCATTAATGTGGGACTAGAATGCTATTTTTTTAGAAATGCAATAGCCTCCCAAACATTTTAGCTAAAGGACACCATTCAAGACCATGTGACGTGTAACTTTTTTCTGGTAAGCATAGGTAATTTTATTCAGAACAATGATTAACTTTGTATGTGAAACAAGTCTACTGAGAAATAAAGCTTTATGAATTCTAGCTGTTGGTCAAAAAGAAAACCAAAAAGAAAATTGGACATGGTCCTTTTGATGACCGTGACAAAAAATGTGGACCAAAGGAATTAGAGGATTGACTGTCAGACTAAGGACAAACTGACAGTCCATTTAACCTGATTATATCAAATCACCATTCATAAGTATAGCTTTAATTAGTGTATTTTAACTGATGAATAAACAATAAAATTTGTGTGTAATTCTGGATTATCATGCCATGCTTCAATGTCTGCATATACATGATATGAAGTGAAAATCATGACAAATATTTCTTAAAAACTTATTATTTCCTTAAAATGAAAACAGTAAAAATCCTGTGTTCTAGGTTTTGAATTTTTTTCAGTTTTAAGCAAGCTTTAAAACATTGCATGAAAATATCAGTAGAACAAAATTTTATGAAGAAAAAGCATACTTTCCTTTAAAAGTAATATGCACTATTTTGGTTAAAAAAAGTCTTGATTTGTATAAATCCAATCTGCAGAACTATTATTAAATTTATCATAGATTTTTGATTAAGAGAGCCAAAGATAATTTATGTAGCTTATTTTATGACATTTCTACTTCCTTAAATTTTCCAGCTTTATTAATTTAAATATTTATTGATATTTTCATCCTAAGTGTTTTAGAGTCTTAATATAGATGCTGTAGTATGTCTTAGGGTACTATAGGAAAAAGGCACCATGAAAGAAATGAACTTATAGCATGAGCTATAATAGATAAAGTATGGAAAACTAGGAAAATGTAAGATCTTTTTTGATAACTCAACATCTGTGCTTTCTGGGTACTTTCCCAAGACTTCATCAGCAATCCTTTCTCTTTGCTGGGTGTGATTGTCTCAGTTGGCCTCTGCCTTCCTACTTATTATGTCATAATTCTACTAAGAATTAAAAAAATCAAGGGAACCCCGATCTTTCTATGCTTTTTGAATACCAAAATACGAGAGCCTGAATAATTTATAAGGAACAGAAGTTTATTTTCATACCTCTGTTGGTTAGAAAGTTGAAAATGGGCCGGGCAGTGGTGGCGCACGCCTTTAATCCCAGCACTCGGGAGGCAGAGACAGGTGGATCTCTGTGAGTTCGAGGCCAGCCTGGGCTACCAAGTGAGTTCCAGGAAAGGTGCAAAGCTACACAGAGAAACCCTGTCTCGAAAAACCAAAAAAAAAAAAAAAAAAAAAAGAAAAGAAAAGAAAGTTGAAAATGAATTTGCTAGCAGTTATTGGTGTTTGTCCACAGCTTAGAGTCTACTTTCCAGGTGGTGTTAAACATGTTGCTTCCTCCTGAGCACAGAATTGCTGTGTTCTCCTGTGACAGAGCACTAGAACAGAATAACCCCTTGTTATGAAAAGGTCAAGGTCTCATCTTTGAGGGCTCTATTATCAAGACCTACTCACCATACAAGATGTAAACTCCTAATTCTCTCCTGTTCTCTATTGTGTACATGTATAAATTTTGATGGACACACTCAACTCTGAATATATCAACCCCTCTAAAGCACTAAACTAAAGGGTGACATACTATCACCATTAAGTCAAATATGGAATCTGGAAATAGAGATGACCTTAGCACTCAGCTAATGAAATGACCAAATCAAGTAGATGAGGAAAATGATACCTGATTTCTTGTCTCTTCTTTTGTCAACAATTCTTTCTGTGCACTGAGCATCCAAGGCAATAGGAAGATGCAATGTAATTGAAGATGGACTTCTAGACAAGGTACCAATGAGACTGAGTCTAAGTAGATCAACACAATAGTGTGACCTATGCCTAAAAAGTGGATTCCCTGTTTATGGGTAAAAGCTGTACAATAATTTATATTTATATATATATATATATATATATATATATATATATATATATATATATACATACACATATATGTGTGTGTATGTGTGTGTGTGTTATTATACACCTCTTCACTTATTTAACTTATATTTTAACCAGAATGATTTTAGATCGATGGAATTTGAAAAACTATCAAAACAGAGTACCACGTGCCCTTTACTCATTATATTAGTGATAGTTCTTGTCAGTGGAACAAAATGCCCGACAGAAACAGCTTCAAACAGCTTGGTTTTGCCTCAAGTTCCAGTCCATCATAACAACTGTCAACTTGGCACAGACTAGACTTATTTTAGAAGAGAGTCTCAATTGAGAGAAGGATTGCCTATGATTATTAATTGAAGTAGGAGGACCCAGCCCACTGCGGGCAGCATCATTCTCTGGACAGATGGTGTGGCCTGTATATGAAGGCTAGCTAAGCACAGGCATGGGATGGAGTCAGAAGCAAGCCGTGATCCTCCACAGTTTTTGTTTGATTTGGTTTCTGCTTGATTTCCTGCCCTCGGTTCCTTCAACAAATGTACTGTGATCTGGAAATATAAGACAAACAAATACTTTACTTTCTCAAGCTGCTTTTCATCAGACCGTGTTTATCACAGCAACATAAAGAAATTGGGACCCAGAGAAAGGCCTGCCTGGCAGTTGGAGTGACTCAGTGTACAGTAGTGGGTGTTTGAAACTGACTCTTCCCTTTAACATGGTTAGGACAGAGAGAAATCATCCTCCACCTGTCTGGGCTGGAATGGTCAGACATCAGTGCCCATCCCCGTCACCCCACCCTGTACCTCCTACCTGCCAGCTCCAAAGCAGCTCCACCAGCTATGAACAAAGCATTCAAAATCAGGAGCCTGTGGAAGACATTTCACTTCAAACTACTGCTTCCAGCATTCCCCAATTTTAACATCTTGTAAAACCCAGGAGAACGTTGTTTATTTCCACACTCCATTTTCCATTTCCCCCCCTCCATATGACCAATTACACTTTCACACAAATTCTCTTTTCTTCTTAGGTGCTTTTGAGGAGAATTAGGAGCAATCACCAAAAAAGATCAGTTTCTAGCCTCCCCGAGCGGTTTTCTGCTTTGCTTACCCACATTTTCTTTTCATATTATCGTCTTGAGTCACATGGTCTTTATTTGAAGGCTGAGTCTTCATTATAAGAGCTGCCAGTGTATAATTCCTCAAAAGGACTCAATCTAAGTATAGCATGTTCATGTTTGCATATGCATAATAATGCATTAATTAACATATACGTTTCTTACAGAAAATATATGTATATGTTTTATAAATAAGAAAATTATTAAAGTACATGTATATCATTCAAAAACAAAGTATTGATGTTAAGTATGAGAATTATGGCATCTTTTTGCAATGACTTATTTACAACCAGATATTATTTGTACACAACTTTAAACTTACCTCCACTTAACTGCATTAATGGGCTAATTGATAGAAATTCTAGAGCTTTGTTGTAGCTGTTTTAACATAAACTCTCTGTGTAATTTTGAAGTTTTGATGTGTTTTTAGTCACCATTTTTTACTTTTATCTGAGGGATGCATATTTGTTTATAGAACTGGTGTGTATGTGTGTGTGTATGTGTGTTTGTTCACAAATGATCAGTTACATAAAATTTCACATAGGACAGATTTAAGTAGCATTTTATTTGGCTTTGCTGTCGCTGATATTTGTTTACCTATGAAAAGACGTGTTGCATTTTTTTAACTATGTAAAGATTGTTGTATTTATTTATTTGTTTGTTTATTTATTTATGTTGTGGAATATTTGTTTAACTAAGTAAAGATGTGTTGCTGTTCGACCTTGCCTGCCTACACCTGATTGGTATAATAAAAAGCTGAACAGCCAGTAGTGAGGGAGGTGGTATAGACAGGACTTCCAAGCCTGGAGAGTAAGGAGGAGGGAGAATTTAGGTTCAGGGAGAGAAAGAAAAGAGACCTTAGGAGAGAGCCAGACATATGCTTAGGAGCAGGAAAGTAGGACATACAGAATGAAAGAAAAGTAAAAAGCCCTGAGGCAAAGTATAGAAGACTAGAAACTGGTTAAACTAAGTTAAAAGAGCTAGTGGGACAAGCTGAAGCTAAGGCCAAACATTCATAACTAATAGTAAGTTTCTGTGTCTTTATTTGGGAGCTCATTGGTGGCCCAAAGAAAATTCCAACTACCTTTGGCAGTTAAGAGCACTTGCTTCTCCTGAAGGAGATCTAGGTTCACCTCCAAGCCTCCACACTGCAGCTTACAATATCCTTAACTCAGAGGGATGAGAAATTAGAGAGATTTTCTGGTAGACAGACAGAGAGAATGGCCATGACCAGATGTCCTAGTTACCTATGCTGTGATGAAACACCATGACCAAAAGTAAATTGGGGCAAAAAGGGTTTATTTGGCTTATACTTCTACACCATAATCCATCTCTGAAGGAAGCCAGGGCAGGAACATGGAGGCAGGAGCTGAAGCAGAGGCCATGTAGGAATCCTGCTTACTGGCTTTACTCCCCATAGTATTATCAGTCTGCTTTGTTACAGAACCCAGGACCATAGCCTATGGAAGACACTACCCAGCCTTCACCCACCTAATCATTAATTAAGAAAATTCCCTATAAGCTTGCCTACAGATGTATCATATGGAAGCATTTTCTCAACTGAAGTATCCTCCTCTCATATGACTACAGTTTGTGTCAAGTTGGCAGAAAAGTATCCAGCACCCTGGTAATAAAGATGGTTAACTTCCAAGATGGCTTGCTGCTTTCTCACTCTCCTGACCTGAGACAGAAACCTGACAGCTTTAACCGAAAGTCCTTTTCTCCTACTGGTGGACTGGCTCATGCAGTTACAGGCTAAATCAGGACATGTTTACACAAAAGTTGTGAGCCAATCAGTCATACTGTTTTTCTTCAAATGGACATTCCCTAAATTAGGCAAGGAAGATCCTTCAGAAACCGAAACCCTGAAGGAGATCCTGGGCTTCATCTTGAGTCCCTCCTCTACTGTGTAGAGGGTCTTTGTCTGTGAGTCCCCTGCATGTGTTTCCTTATCCTTAATATACTCTTTTGTTTTTCAACTGCTGAGTCTGTCTGCTGCTGTTTTCTGTGTTGAGATTTCTTCACTGATACCTGTGCTGCTCAAGATTTTTCCTGCCTTTGCATTATTTAACTGGCAGAGCAAATGAACCCCATCAAAACCCTAGATGGTGAGAACTCCAGTTTGAAGGAATCCAGTGCCCTATTCTCACCTTTGAATGCACAAGGCACTCACACAAGTTTTTCTCTGACTTCCAGGTGTGTGCCTTGACACTCTTCCACATGCTCCAATAAATAAATGAATTTTAAAATTAAAAATATTATTATTATTATTATTATTAATTGTGTATATCTATGAGAGAGAGAGAGAGAGACAGACAGACAGACAAAGAAAGAGATAGATGCCTATAAGTGCAGGCATGGGATCATACATGCCCTGGGGCACATATGGAGGTCAGAGGACAACTAGGGAGAGTCAGTAGTCTCCTTTAACCATGTGTGTCTTAGGAGGGAACTCAGACATTCTGGGTGTCAATTGTCAGCAGCAGATGTTCTTACCTGCTGTACTAGTCAGGGTTCTCTAGAGGAACAGGAATTAAAGAATTATATATATGTATATCTATCTATCTATCTATCTATCTATCTATCTATCTATATATATATATATATATAAAGGGGATTTATTAGAATGGTTTACAGGCTGTGGATGAGCTAGTCCAACAATGGCTGTGTACCAATGTAAGGTACAAGAATCCAGTAGTTGTTTAGAACATGAAGCTGGATGTTCACACTTCAATATTATTGCACCCCATTTGTATGACTTCCCAATGCACCTTGTATATTTCTTTTTTTTCTAAATAAATTTTGCTTTTATTAAGAGATTTTTCTATTCATTTTACATACCAACCACAGATTCCCCTGTCCTCCCTCCTCCTACCCCCCCGCCTTCCCCCCCCCCAACCCCATTCCCATCTCCTCCAAGGCAAGGTCTCCCATGGGGAGTCAGCAGAGCCTGGTACATTCAGTTG
Organism: Peromyscus melanophrys; assembly: GCA_902168415.1. Classification (NCBI taxonomy): domain Eukaryota; kingdom Metazoa; phylum Chordata; class Mammalia; order Rodentia; family Cricetidae; genus Peromyscus; species Peromyscus melanophrys. Next base: position 36,677 of record CABHPR010136285.1, read on the forward strand.
AGGCAGGTCCAAGCCCCTCTTCCCTGCACCAAGGACTGGGCAGACCAGGTTCCTATCCCCTAGGCCCGAGTGCACCTTGTATATGTCTATACTTCACTTTAGATCATATCTGTTTTTTCTCCGAGAGGATACATTGTCTTTGAGAGGTTGGGATGGGTGTTGTAGCCTGCTAGGTTTCCTAGTGGCTGTACCCAGCAGGACTGCATAAGAGGCTGATTGGACCACGGGCCTGAGTACCAGGTTAGGAAAAGGGCTAAGCAAAGGAGGTTAGATTTAAGGTTCTTG